>JABANP010000699.1:0-21658 GCA_013115135.1 Perkinsus olseni | reverse complement strand
TTCGCCGAACAGCGTGCTGGTGTCTTAACTTCCAGTGGGCCTGGCGCCCGCTCGTTCATGTTGTGCATGTTGTCTATGCCACTGTGGGCCACAGTCTGTGGCATTGCCACATGCGACCAAGTTCCGAGTTGTATTGACCGGTGCGGGATTTTAATCGACTGTGGCCTCGTAACAACGACCCGGACATCCGTCAGAAAGGTGGAATCGTCAGAACTCGATAACTGTGGATCTAATTATTAGAAGTCTAATAGGAGACAACTGTTGATGAACAATCTCAAATTGAGATTTCCCCATTGAGGTTCTCGAGGGACGGAGCTAGCGCTGGCGGGCCCTCGGGAACCAAGGGTGCCCATGGCCCAGGGCTAGCCCGACTGCTCACGAATCGTGAGTCACGACCCCACGGTGACCCTTGTTCGGTGTGGCGTGGCCTCTAAGTGGTGTCCAGGTAGCGCAACTCTGACTTATGCCGTCCTCCGTGAAAGGTTTGGAACCGGCGGCCGGTGTGCAAGGCTCCATGGTCTCGCTCGTCCCGAACCATCGATCGCGCACGAAAGAGCTTTTCCAGAATTCGCCTGACACTGGAAGCTACCCTTTTCCTACCACAATGCGCCTCGCTTCTATCGCGCTCTTCTACGCTGTTTTTTTCCAAACCCCGGGTGAGGGTGCCAGGCCTACGGACACGGATGATGACGGTGGAAACCCGCCTTCATACAGTAGCACAATGAGGGAGTACGTCGGCATTCGCCCGCCAACACAGGCGGATATCTCACGCGGTGCGAGGAGAGCGGCGAGTGCTCTCAATAGTATTGCAAATCCATTCAAGTTAGCTAAGAGCGTGAGAGAACTCGGGAAGAAGATCAAAGCGAAACGACAAGCCAGACACGGAAAAACTCAAAAACAAAGAGGAAGATTCTGAGGAGTCTTGGAGCCAGCTAAGGTCTCAACCTCCGCATGACAGTGAGGGAGATAAACCATCGGGCGGTGTTCGGCAAGATCGGCCCGAGTATCAGGCGGGGTATGACCAATAGATTGGTACTCTTGTTGCTGTTCTCTACATGCCGTTGCTCTTGTGAATTGATTATCTCGCTGTTGCGTTTGAGTATGTTGCTTGAGGTCCATCGAGGAAGTTCGATCTCTGTCTGAAATTGCACTGTACTGTACAGTCTGTATCGGATAGAGTCTGGTTAAGACTGAAGGTATCTTCGATGCATTCGTGTCTGTGGAGAATGAAGGATACTGTGCATTATTTACTGTTGCTAGTTTAGCTACATTAGCTGGAGGACCCGCAATCGCGTTAAGCAAGTGCGGAGTTCGGCCTGAGGAGAGACAACTGCCGAGACAGCCTCGACGAGGCATGTTGAACAAGCCTTGTTCGAGTCACCGACGGTTTTCCCTGTGCGATCGTCTATGCCATCGTTGTCGCTCCTCAGAATATTGGTGCGTGAAGGCTTAGCCGCGTTGAAAAGGGTTGCGATCCTCTCGCTGACTGGATTGCACAATGGAGTTCGACAACAATCTAGCAATCGAGGTCGAGCCGGATGGAGGCCGGGTCCTTCGGGACGCTACGTCACGTGCCCTACGCTGGCCTCAGAACCAGCGCAGTGCAGTAGCGATCGCGTTGACGGAAGAGCGCGTGCCGGAGGCAAGGCGAAGACGGTCTGCTACTGTTATCGGGTATCGCCAGGATTCGTGCGGAATCGATGATATCGCCCGCCCTAGACCATTGATCAACACGGGTTTTCCACTTCTCATCCAAACCCAACTCATGCGTTTATTCTCTCTCATCGGCGCGGTAACACTTGGCTGCTTCGGTGTTCGAAACTCTGTTGGAGCCTTCGCTCCTTTGGCTGCCTCAGACGGCCAGAAGAAGCCCACTAGAAGACAGATCGAGCATGTAATGGAGAAGGCGGACAAATATGATTCTTACAATCGACCAAGGATGACACAAGCTTCAAGTGCCATTGGCAGAGTAGCGAATACCCTGCGCCCTCTCGCGAAGCCGTCCGGTTGGGCCAAAGGCATAAGGAGAATAGGGCAGAGGCTGAGAGGCAAGCGGCAGAGAAGATATCAACGACTGGAGGACCAAAATAGCGATGAAGAGATAGAGAAGTTTAGATCCCAGGGACGCTACGAGTCTGAGGACGATTGGTTGTACCATGCTGGATATGATCAGGACTGACCACGGGGATACTCCTATTGACACGCTTTGCTGTATGAGAATGCTCTTCCGAGTACTTGAGCGGCGAAGCCGGGAATGGAACTACTATCTTCAAGTCGTATTACTAATTGGCTATACAGTATAGCCTATACTTGACATTACTTGGCAATATGTCCTGTGTTCCTATGGCTGTGTTCTACGGAATCTTCTTCATTCAAATCAACCGAGTTGAGCAGCCCCACTCAAGCTCGTCCTTGGTCTGAACGGGAGTCGCGTTACGCGATCCCACTGATATCATCTCAGTATGGCAAAGTGGATCATGGTCCGGCGGCCCTCACAAATGTGAGTTGTCATTATTTCAGCTTAGAAAAAACAACAGAACTCTTTCACTTCTCTCCAGCCACATTGCTCGGCTGCAGTTTGCATAAAAGGACGGTCGTGCCATGACCGCGAGACAGGAGTCCTGTCACAGGACTAAACCCAACTCGATCATATGTCGCCTTCAGACAATCCATTTTGGAATTGGCACTTTCGTCATAGACCACGGCCCCTCTCCATCAGCCTCCTACGGCCAAGTTGAGGTTTTTCATTGGTTTCGTCTGACATAGACACTATATCGCAATGCGATAATCGCATGGTGTGCAATAACTGGTCCATCAGACTCTTCTATGGAGGCCGTGAGCGATAACCCCTTGCTGGAGGCTATGATAACCTTGACTTCCAAGCTTGGACAACCTGGTCATCTCATGCTACATGCTCCTGACCTGTATCCGATAGCTTTTCGACCTCACGGGAAACACTGGATGTTAAACATCCAGTGTTTCCCGTTTGACGGATGTGAAACTTTCACATCCGTTAATTATGCGTCGCGTCAATTGCAAGATTCCTTCGACGCGACTGATTCGTGGCTTTGCTTTAGGTGTCTTTGGTCCCAACGCCAACTGAGGCCCCAGGCGGGCGGGTGGAGTGTGGAGTGATGCTCCTGGAAGTGATGCGAGTCTCCTTTGGAAACCTGTACTAGAAGACACAGAGTCTGTAATCCAGACGACACTAGAAGACTCTTAGAGTCGCTCGAATTTCTGATAAATTATTATCAAAAATAGATTATTAAAAATTATAATTATATTAATTTATATAAATTATTAAATTATCTATCTGGAATCGCGAATAGTCGAGCGATGCGCAATAGTCGCGCTCGTCTTTCACTATCGATTATGCACGAATAACTTCTTTCCACACTCTCCCTGCCATTCGAGATACATTCTTTCCCTCTCAATGCATCTCAACTCTGTTATCGGCGCAGCCAGTGCTATATACTTAGCTGCTGTCATCCAAACACCCGCCGAAGGCAGTGGCATCAAAAAGCTCTTCCAGAAGTCCATCAGCAAGTCCAAGGATGGATGGGGGCAGCTGGTTGATGATGAGCCCCGAGATTCTTCGACGATGGACCATCCCATGGACGCTGCTCCTGGTGACTTCAGAGCTAAGCCACACAGGCGCATTTCGCTGACGAGGTCGAAGAAGAAAAGTCGTGAAGGCTTCCTATTCGACGATGAAGAAAATGAGAACTCTTCGAAAATGAACTCTTCACCGGAGTCTTCAGACATCACCAGCAGCTCGAGGACTGCTTTTAGCAAGTTCAATTTTTTGCGGAAGTCAACAAGGAGGGGTGATGGCCAGGTCCTGATCACGGATGAAGCTGATGAAGCGTCGATGATGCGTCCTTCTCTCGGATCCGGCCGCAGCACCGGCTTGCGTTCTACTAATAATTCTCCTAGGAGTGTTGGTGACCAACTAGGTGCGGAAGTGACCGATGCGGCCGGCGTACCCAAGGACGCAAAGAAGAAACTATCCCGTGTTGGGCAGATGTTCGAATTATTCACAAGCCGAGATAAGGGAGTCGTGGCGACCGGGCAAGAGAGGTATAAACACTTCGAGGGCGAAGACGATGAGGACTTCACTGGAGTCGCCGGGCCCGCTCCTGTTGACTCACGGTATGAAGATCCATTATTCCACACTGGATATAACCAATAGTTGATTGAGATGTTGCTGTGACGACCATGTGTTCTTGACGTGTCAATCTAATTAGGCCGACGAGTTGGAGTATGGTGACTGAGACGAGGGTATCTCGCATGCTGTACTCGCGATAATTTCTCTTGCGGAGTGAGGAAAATCCAAATTAAACTCCGCAATTTTTCGAGACAAAATTAATAATAGTGTACAATTTGCACGTTGCACATGTTCCCAGGTGTTTGACTCACTTACGAGCCCTTCTATTACTGATCTTGAGTGAGCCTGGTTAATAGCACGAACTTCAACTCAATACTGGACGGACCAAACACCTTGGCATAGTTATAGCTTATAACTATACCAAGGTGTTTGGTTACAACTTATAAGCGCCGCTCATAGCGGTACTAGTGTCAATACTGGAGAAGTAGAAGCGAACGAGTGTCACTCTTCGAGTGGCGCCTGTCTTGATGAGATCAGACCAGAGATATGACTTGATGAGATAAGGATTCCGTTCGTGGCCGCCGCGGTGAAACAGCCTGGTGTGAGGCGGCTGAATTCTCCAGGAGCCACCTAGTGGTTGGGAATGACACGAGTATCATTTTTGCCAACCATTAAGACAAACACTTTGTTGGTATCTATCACGTGTCGTGTAAGACGGAAAGTCGAATACCGACCATGCAAATGCCAGCCATACAAATTTCGACAAAGATTCATTTGCGGATAACGAGGTCGGGAATGCGATTCGGATCGGCAATTGTTAGCGAGGCGAAATCATCGCTCGGTGTTACCGTCCAAATGCGATCTGATTCCTAGTAGGAATTTCCTACGTGGGCACTGGACCAGTGCCACTGGTGCAACGACAGTACCACTCAGTGGTGTCCACTGGTGTCAATTCCTAGAGTAAGGGCGCACGATTCCGATTTGGCAGCGCTAAACTGTTTAGCACGGCTTTTCTCGAGCGCGATCGAGTCGCACCCGGACGCAGTCAGCTCTCGATCTCGCCGTTTGATCTATTCGAGTTGATTATAGACTTCCGTGAGTACATCCACAAAGATGCGGAACTGAGGACAGTCAGGCATGGAACTGCTTTCAGCGAGACGAACGGTTTCACTGGGCTTGCAGTTTGTAACTCTTGAGCTGCTAGGCGTCACATCATGTGACTCACACGGTTTGACACCTAGATAGATGTGAGAAGTGACTCACATGTAGTTATTCCAACAACCTGTTACGACTCACTGAGTTCACCGAGTCCCCCCGGACTGCATTGTCTCGGGGTGCATTGAATGCACTCTGATTCTTCTCACGCACGCGTAAGATTCGAGGCCGATCATAATTCAGGCCGATTTAGCATGAAGTTGATGATCCGATAAGTGTTCCCCCGACAAGGCGACCATTTGAAGTGGCCCATTCCGAATAGCCCCTGGTTTGCTGGCATGCTCCAGTCTCTTTGCCGAGGCCTCCGGATCGTGCTACGGACTGCTAAGGGGTACCTCGCTCGCCCGGCATTATCGATCACGCACAAAGTCACCTTTCGGAAAGTCCTTTCCCGCTTTCCTGTCGCATTTTAAGCTCTTCCATTCAAATGCGTCTCGGTGTCGCCGCCATCGCCGTGTTCTCTGCTGTCCTTATCAGTCCCACTGAGGGGTCCTTCTTCAAGAGGAGGAGAGGTACCTGGAAGGACAAGAATGCACTCGCGGGTGAAATCGCCGCGGGTGAAATCGCCACGGGTGAAATGGAGGAGAAAAAAAAGGATGGGAAATCTAAGGATTCTTATGATCCGACTAAAGAGCAGGAGAAGAGAGACAAGCAGGTCAAGCTGAAGAAGTATATCACTGATGGATTGACGTTGGAGGCCCCAGGCTCAGACTGAGTCTCCAGACTCAGTCACTGAGAATCCAGGTGGCGAGTAGTTAAGTTCTATAGCTGCTGGGCAATCACAATTTACATGTTTATCAATCATGATCATACGGGTGTTCAATCATCTTCCGAGTTGCGTTGCCTCAGTCAACCCAATCTGACGCTCCTTGTGGGAGCTTCAGCTGTCTAGTGAGAGTGCATCCCTGGACACTGTGCGCAGAGAAACGCTGTCTAAGCGTTGTTGCAGGAGCGCGGTGCCCGTAGGTGAGACGGCGCCATACTAAGTGATTGATCCCGATGGCCCATCGGCGAGGGGCCTCGCGCTTGCGGAACAACAAATGACTTCTCTCCATAGCTCTTCTCTAGCTTACAGGCTCTAGCTGATATCTTCCTGTATCGCCAGGTTGTTCTCGAAGAATGGAAACAATTGAGGTGCAACTGGTCCTGTTGATGCCACTGCGCTCACGCTCGGCCGACACAGTCTCGTATTATCGAGAATCGCGCACTCTTGGGGGAAAGGGATGGACTGCAAGTGCAGGGGATATAAATGCTCAGGGGAGTCCCTGAGGGGCTCTCTCGACGTCGTCAGACAAAGAAGGGGGAATCGCCGGCCCGGCGACGTCGGGCCTTCAGCTGAAGAGAGGCCAGCTCAATACATTCCTGGGGAGAGTGGAGATGGGAAGTTTCAAGTTACCAGCTTGCTCTTGGCAAAGTCCAACTCATATCCCACCGACAATTGGTGATTCGCCGAGAAGATGAGAGAAAACTGAACGCTAGTAGAAGGAGCCTAGAGCAGAGTGCTTCGTAGTTTCTGGCACTTTCAGAACTCACGCGTTCATAAAAAGACCCAAACGATTCGTTTGAAACGAACAAACAGATACTTGGAGCCCGGCGATCCAGCAATGATACAAACGAGTCGTTTAAAACGATAGTGTAAAATGTCCTGCGGGGCGGGCGTTCTGATGGCGGGAGGTCTCAGGGAGTTCCATTGTAATATAAAGTTGTGACCCAGTGAATTCGTCGGGATTCCGCTAAATGATCGGCTATTTTATGACCAAACCTTGTAGGCGTCCAATGGGGAGTCAGCCGTCGATCCCGAGAATCACGGCGAGAACACTACGAGAGGAATGGCACCTTCAACCCAGATTGGATAGGAGACGCGATTCCAATTGGATTAGCCAATTGGACATACCTAGTAAGAACCTGGTTTGTCCTGGTCTCATGCTGACCGAGATGCAGCCAGTAGTAGAAGGAACGTACCTCGGGGACGTCTTAATGAAGGGTAAAGTGTGGCGAGGATGAACATATTTCCTTATGCAATGTGAAAAGTAACCTTAAGTGACTGTCGTACTGCAATTGATGGACTGATCTACAGTGCTGCCATCCACATCGTCGTATGGGTTATCAGTATTTTAACTGATTCGCCCATCATCCTAGTATAGCCTAGAATCGTACGATTACGAGTTGGATTCTGAGTTCGTACCGCTCCACCACCAAGAGTGCCGTGGAGCTGCCACGAACAGCAACCCGAGTTTCTTGACTTCGTGTAAGGTTTGACTGGCCTGTCACTACCACTAGTGGGCACCAACCTGGCAAGCGATATGTCGCTCGCCGGGGAACATTTACAACGCGCGAATATTCATTTCCCACCTACCCCCTGCTTTATCCACAATCCAATGCGACTCGATATCACCGCCGTTGCTGCTGTCCTCTCTGCTGTTGTTATCAACCCCTCTGAAGGGTCCTCCTCCCTTAGAAAGTTGACGAAGAAGAAGGGCGACAGTCAGCCCAAAGTGGATAAGCCGAAAGCTGAGTCCCCGCCAAAGGAGGGCTACGATGATATACCATCCACCCCCAAGCGTGTTAGGATACTCAACAGCAACTCACCCGGCTGGCATTATTCTGGCAGACCCGCCGAGGAGCCCGATTCCACGGCGCATGACACGAGCGAATAGAAGGACCGTAGTGCTGTTACGATGGACATGAGGGTGAATCATAAAGCTGCTGTTGCCATTTAACGAGTTGTGTTGTGCGAGTCCAACCTATTCGCGATATGCGCTCTAGATATTCTCCTCTGTCTGTAGCGTGTGAATGAGATAAATACGCCGATTATCGACGGTCATGCCATCGACTCGGCCCCTCGGTGTTCCGTGATGAGTTCATAGTTATCGAGCTGCCATATACAAGGCGATGGTGCCACCTCCAGGGTGGGATAGGTCCGTCTAGGGTGAGATAGGCAATGGCGTGACTAGGCTGACCATCCAGGCTGACCATGTGATTTCACTGTGTCGTGTTCTGGCGCTCCTGCGAAACCTCATGATGATGAATATCCAGGATATTCATCAACATGAGTCTTTACCGTCTCTCGTGATCATGGTAATACTCATTTCTTATCGGGCTCGACTCTCCTGAGGAAGGCGGGCAAACAGTCACAATGTGACTGTTTTTTCCACATGATGTGACGGTCACATCAACAGTAACACTGTGTTACTAACACAAGGCTGTGACCCAGTTCACTCTAACTCAAGTGTGAAGGAAGTCGCAATGAAGACCTTGCGTATGTCGCATAGAGTAAACATGCAACTGTTTAGGCGCTACATCTAGTCGCAAAGCTGTGCAACCATGGAGGCAGTACAGGGATACGCTCACGAGTGATCACCTATAATACAGTGTTGTTTATTGACAGACATAAGACAACGAGAAATATCGAATCATAACTTCTGTACTGCAGAAGCAGACTTAAGCGGAGGTCAACATACGTCCGGCGTAGTCCAGAGTACCCATTACTGATTAGAAGTAAATGAACTGTTTACCACTGCCCCACTTGACTACAAAATGGAGGGAACTAGTCGATCTTGATGCGGGGCCCACTAGTTGTTCGAACAATCATAGGTTCAGAACCCCTGAGACGAGTCCTCGCGGTTAACACGACGAAGTAGGCCACCTTCACTCGGGTTCAAGAGCGAAGACTTGGAAACTTTCGACTATACCGAGATCCACATACATTTTCGTTTCTGTAACCAATTGTACAGAAAAGCCGAGGGCATTGGTCGTCGGTAGGTCAGTGCTCGAACAGGTTTCTACCACAGTGTTGAAAAAAAGCTTCAACGGATGGATTGATGACAAACCCATCGATTCCGACATCCAGTTCGAATGTTCTTCACAACTCCGTGGTTCGGAGCCTTGACCCTTGAGGTCTACACCTGAAACTTATCCTTATCTCCAGCTGACGTGTCACCTCTACAGTCATGGTGAAGGTGTAACCCTGGCTGTAGACATATACACCGGTTATAGAGGGAGAGCTTCTCTGGTGAATTCGAGGCGTCTGCGTCCGGACGAAGCAACGAAGGAACTCGATCCATCTAAGCTGATAGCTGATAACCCAAAACGCGAGATGATAGTGCCGTTTATGGCTTCGGAGTCAATGACGTAATCCTCAGGTCCTCCTATGAGAGGATACCGAGCACTGACGAAGGGCCTGCGGCGAGGCGCCACAAAAGTGTACTCGATCTCACCAGCCTCGTTTATATCGGCGGTCATATTAATAGGAGATGGCGTTCGAAGTGCGTATTTACCAATGAACTGAGCCCTCGTGTTCACCGTGGTGGAGATGAGCCAGGTTGTGAAGAATCTCATCATTGAGATGGGGGAGCCGTTGTATGAGGAGTTAACTCTGAAAATGAAGCATCGGATATGAGCAGGACTTGCAGTATAGCTCGGTGCAGTGTGGCTATTTAAAACAGGGCTCATTGAGTCGACTCATTGAGCGATGCTCCGGTCATTTTACCTGGCTCAAAAAAAGGGGGACCCGATCTTGAGGGGAGATTCTGTAGCTTAGTGTAGCACGTGTACTCCTGCACGTGAGTGCAAGGCGCATATGGTACGATATACTTGTGGTTACTGGTGTCCCTCCGTGACACCGCCACACCTGCACGCATGCCCAGTGTCCCAACCAACACAGCTACAGGGAGAGCCGCTATAAAAGTGAATCCAATCTCACCAGCCAGAACATATCGGCAGCTATACTGCCTGCTAGGCCTCTCTAACTATGTTAGTTCATATGTGAATCAACTCCGTTCGGCTACTCCTTCCTGCCACGTACTCCTGCACTTTAACTCAGTACAGACAGGGCTCGGGACGGGACACTTCCACTATGGAGTACATGGCTCAACATGGCTTAGTACACCTCTCCCTGTGTGTGGCGTCCTATGTCACCCGATACACCCGAATGGCCCGACAAGGTAAGTGATTATAGTCTAACAGGTAAGTAGTAATGAAGCAAAATCGCAGTGCCTAGAAATGTGGTCACCACATTGTGGTGATCCATTGTGTGCCTTGATTGATATCTTTCGTAGATCCAGGCAACTAACTGTGCTAGTAGAGTGCGGTGCTCTATGATATTCACAACAAGTTTCCCTATAAATCCACCACAGGAAAAGGGTGTGGCACAACGATTATTCACGATAGTAGTTCAACGCTAGAATTAGCAAAGGGCCGTGCAGAGCCACGGCTGCGTTAACGGTCTTGGCCCGAACAACACAGACAATGCTCCCCGACACCTCGGTTTATCATTGGAAGGCGGGGCGGGCTGAGCCCTAAGCATTGTTTGCTCAAACTGAATGAGGTCTCCGCCGTATGAATTCGAGCACACCCTCACACTACACATACCGGGCACGGCATGGAAGATCGGTTGGATCCATGCAATATGTGCTAATCCGTGCAAACTCTGCAAATCCGAGCCAATACGCTAATCCAAGCTAATCCTGGCAGGATTATCCTGCTAATCTATGCAACGACCTGGGTTGTCTGAGCCATGCATGTAATGCTCAGATTAGGAAATGAGAAAATGACTCCCCAGCCAAGTCGCGGCGGGACTGCGAGTCCCTACTTGGGACTCCCAAGTGGGAGAAGGGTTTGACTTCATCCAGCGAGCTTACTGCCTCGCCACTAATATTGACATGCTTGTGGGTCGAGAATTTGGGCTTCTAAGCGGCTAGCACGCGCCGCCACGAGCGTACTCTAAGTGCCACCTAGTAAGTGGGAGTCCCCACGCAAACTGCGTTCTAGCTTATCCAGACAGTCTGACAGGCCTTACATGGGAGATTTATCTCGTAAAAAAGCAGTGAGACGGTGAGAACGTTGGCTTCAAGACGACGTCTTACGAGTAATTTGAACGGTACAATTCACCTGCCCAACTACGCAACACTGCGCAAAAACCCTGAGTAGCGCGAATCAAACGCGGTTCAGTTATACAGCTCGAACCCACCCTCCCCATACCACATGTACTACACCAGATTCGTGCTGCTCCACAGGCATTCCTTTCCGGAATACGACACCTAGGGGAGGGGACACCCCCGTCAATGCACAGACGCCGCTGTCCCTCGATGTCCAACACGCATCTCACTCACGAGTCGTGAGTCACGACATTACCGCAAACACAAAAGGGAGATAGCCCAAGTTGAAAATGATACTCAAAAACGCACTCAGACTTCAACCATTGCGCAAATTATTGGTGCGTACACTAAGCGCACGCTTAGTATCGCATTCCCGGCCGAGCGATATGCATGTGCTCCGGGTTGCGCTACGTCATGCTGGCAAACAGCCCCGCACAGGGTATTTTCTGATCAACTGGTAATACTCATGGATGGAAACTCTTACGCCCGCGTTCGACCCTCGCCTGAGACATTCTTCCGCTTACGGACTTAGCGAATAAATGATTTCAGTCATGTCCGCTGTTGCGTGTACTCCGTATACTGTAGTATGATCCTGGATCATCGAACCTAGTACATCAGTATCAGATTATTGAACATCAGCTCGCTTTACAAATGATATACCTCTGTCTCAGAGGCTCTGAGACACTGTCTCCTCAGCACGCACGCTGTCCATTAACTTCGCCATGACGTGCTGCTCCCGCGTCACACGAATGGTCTCGTGCTTTGGGCTATATTAGCTGAAGTATCAACTTGCTATATCTTGCGTTAAACGTCCTGGATTAACATTCCCAACAAACAGACAGAACTCGCCATCACGGGTCGTTCGCTAAAAACTACTCCAGGCCGTCCATAAGAAAGGATGGGAATCCCATCATGGGATCAAGAAACATGGGACACGCACTGCACTCAAAATTGGGCCAAGTCAATCAGCAATGCTGCATTGCCGACGCACTACCCGTGCACATCAACCACACGCCTCTTGACACCGCATAGCCGAGAAATGAGCTCCAGATACCTCTTCCTCGTGATCATAGTGGCGAAGCCTCTTAGGCTTCTTGCTCCGCGATGCGACGGCAGGTTCTCCCTGGCAGGGAGTCCCTGCTCTACAGAATTCAGCGTCTCCTCAGCTTTCACTTGCAAGATTAGCATCTTCTAGCGCAGTACCTGGAGAGAGGAGCTTCTTGTCACACCTTCATTGATGTGATGATTCGGCCCTTCGAGAGGATTCGTTGCCCTCTGAGGAGGAGTGTTCTCCCTCGGCTCGCATGCCCATTCCGTAGCGGGGTGTACCGCATTATCCCCGAAACAGGTTCCGTTGGACGGAAGTTACTTCCGTCCAAGTACTGTGCGAGGTTCTGAACCTGCGGATCGGCTGCCGGCGGTTCGGTTTCCAGCGCCTCCCACGTCTCTCGACATTCAGCCTCAGGGAGGCATGGTAGCCTACCATTAATAGGCCCATCAGAGAATGCATCCAAGACGAAAGGAGCTTGAACGTCTGCATTGTTTTGTACCCATCGGGACGTGCCTCGATCGGGGTATTTTTCGGCAGTGACACCCTTCCGGCAAAGGGGGAAGTCAAGGCTTTCCTGAGCCCCCAGCAGGCGTGCCAGTGGCGATGCACACTCGTGGACCAATACCCGACCGCGCCGCCACGGTAGAGTGCGCTTAAGGCTGGTTCTGTACCGCAGGGTTTTAACTCAATTCACAAGTCAATTCAATTCAATTCAAAGTAGATGAGTTCCACGCTCCTTCTCGTCTTGTGTTGACTATGAGCAACAGCGCAGAAGCACCAAATGCTTGCCCCCTTGAGTGACACGCGAACCATCGAAACCTCAACGTAGTGCCAATCCCTCCTTCGTCACCACTGGCCGTGGCCGTTGCTTCGGCGGCACTGAACGACACTCCAAGAGAATATTGAAACCATCAGAAACACCATGCACCTCTCAGGCACATCGCCGCGTAGAGGGACTTCCGAGCCTTCTGACAAGCTTCGCATCGAACGTGCAACTTGGAGACAGCGCACTCAGACTTCACCGCCAAACGCCTTGCCACTGGTATCGGGTTCCCAGGAGGCCTGATGTCTCGGGGACCCTCCTCAGTGTCGCAATACCGGTCCACCGGACTCGGAAGCGAAGCGATCGGAGGACAGAGCTCACCAAGCACCATAAAGGAAGCCACTGCAGCAACCCAGTCGCCCTCGAAATTCCGCAGTTCTCCCAGAAGGGCGTGGAAGGTTTCCCGAGAACTCCGTACGCGTCGAGCGAGAAGGAGTCGTGCTAGATGATGAGCAGGAAGGAAGCTCCTGTACTCACGCAAGTGACGCATCCTCAGCCTTCTCCCCACCGAACCTTTATAGAAGGTACCATCAATAACACGACCAATCACCCCTATCGGTCTTGCGCCAGGATCGACCTTGGATACCAATCGTGAACTTGTCCAAGACCCGAACCGATGGCAATATGCCAAGGCAGCTGCGGCCCGACTGGAGTCCGCACTCTTACTGAGCGCGTTAAACAGTCGCCTCTGCCGAGTCCGGTCGTGCAGCCCCACCGCGTTGGCAGCCATCAGAGCCAGCGCAGCAGAGGAGGGCGTGATCTCCTTCGACGACGAACGATCGATGCTGTCTCGTAATGAAGCCCTGTACTCATACAGCAATTCGCAACCCCCGACCTCAGATACTCCCATCGCCAACCGACTCATCTCCTCTAGACTAAGATCGAGCCGAGCCATAACTTCCAGTATCCTCCGCAATATCTCCGCTCGATCTACTCCGCACAGCCTCCCTCCAGCGACGATGCACTCGACGCTCTCCACCACTACTCTTCCGCTGGGCAAATCTTCCTCCTCGAACGCGCTGTCATCTAACTTGAATATGACGTTACTTTTCTCGTGCTTACGCTCGATCCTTCCCTCCCTTGAGAGCCTCGATTTCAGCACCCGAGCAATTGATTCTACAATACTTTCGTCAGCCCGCACTTTCAAAGCCGCACACGCCCGCTGGAACTTCACAAGGTCATCGAGCGTTTCCCTGACAGAGCCTCTTGTAGCGATCACGAGACTTCGAACTCTCGAGTCAGCGCTCTGTGCTGTCTCCGCGAAGGTCTCGACAAGTTCGGCAATCGCCGAGAAACCGCACCGAGCCACAAAAACTTCCGCGGAGTAATTTGTTAAAAATCTATCAGAAATGGCCTTCAACAGCAACCGATTACGAATGGCTCCCGCGATCTCGCAAACTTCTTCGGGAGTCGCCAAGCTGAGCAACCGAAGCGCGCGGTGAGCCAACGCGGTATCCAAGGTTGAAGGCCGCGTCCCAGCAGACTCTCGGGCGAAGTCCAGGAGCTCTGGCACGTTCATCTTTCGGATACGCGTCAAACCTTCGGTGTCGAGCATCTTCGAGATTATTTTCTTCGGCGGCCCCACCGGATCAATCTGGCAAGAAGAAAAGAGAATCTTCAGAAATACATGAAATTAGAATCGAGCGACACACCATCCCGTGGGCTATGCAGCTGTGACATGAGCGAGCCGGAAGATACCAAAAGATTCACGAGATTTGATAACAGCCAACACAAGAAAGCATTGCTACTGTAACGAACGAGACAGCCACTGCATCTTCGGAAGCCCACCACCGAAAGGCACCACCATCTCCGAGCAAACGATCGTTCAATTACTAACAACTAACAAAAAAGTTAACAATTATTAGGCACACTATTTTGAGGAAAAATATTATTCCCGATCCTTACCGTAAAATAATGAAATTGCATCGAAGACCTCCGATCGTTATACATCTCTTTGGCATCCCTTTTGGCCACGGTAATTCTGTCCCTTCTCTCAAGCTTCCAAGTTCGGTGGGCAATCTCATTGGCGAACCGGTACTTGGTCTTTTTTATTTTAATTTCTTGCGCTCTTACGGGCGTGCTCAATTTCGCAGCCAGAAGAGATCTCCCTCGCCGCAGGGCCGCCATGGGGCAAAACTAGCTGTTTTAACCCGAGTTAAAACGTCCGATTGATAACTCTGATCGCAATCGTTTAGTAAAAGGAAACTGAGCAGCCTAGGGTCGCTTGAAGAACTGAACCAACGACGCGACGGCACTGTACAGACCGATGACTGTGAAGACCAGGAAGGCCTGAAGTTGGGCGTTGAGGAATCGCAAGAACGCAAGTGAACCCAATCTTACCACAGTGATGACTCCGCTACGCAAGGTCAGTCCTTCATGAAGGCAGAGCACGCAGGCGGGGAAGACGAAAATCAGCATCACTGCGCAGAAGCCTCCCAGAACGCCCAGCAGATCAACCAACGACGGTACCTGCAGTCATAAACGTCTAATGGATAGAGCATCAGTTTATCATCCGAGAGGTATCGGGTTCGATCCTTCGACGCGGCACTTACTGCTATGGCACATAGTGCACATATCACGCACAGGAGAAGCGTCGTGGTCGTATCTGACAAGGATTGCTCGGAGAGTCCTACGCGATCACATCCCCTTGAAGGAAGCGTCACCCTTCTCCCCTCGTAAAGACTTTTCGTCTTCACTGCGGGAATTCCTTCGACAATTTTTCATCAACGGACGAGCCATATAGAAGAATGAAAGGAGAGATATATGAATAAGAATTAGATAATAAATAGGGAATCTCAAATGAAGATGTTTCTAAGAAAAGATGAGTATCTTTTCAACTCCTCTAAAGCAACTTTGGAGCGCTCATGCCGGGTATCATACACAACGCCCGCTATATTATAGCGCGATTGCATCCGCACGCATGCAGCCCGAGTTTTGTGCGGCACTTCGCCACCGGCGGGAGATGGGCCCGAAGCACGACTTGCCGGGCGGCCCAATAGCCTACTCAAAGAAAATACGACGTCGCCTATCTAAAATCCTCATGATTTTCCCTTCAGGAAAATTCAGAACCTTCAAAAAGCACAACAACGCTGACACTTACAGGCGATCTTCGACACGCGAGAAGCCGCCGTTTCGGAGCTGTGAGCAGGAGAGGCTTCTTCATGCCCGTTGGAGGTACCGTTCAGAAGTGGCTCTGACCTATTTCGTCTCGACCCCTGATCAACCTAAGATACGTCACGCGGCTACTCACAGGCCCTTACGTCCATTGACGGGAAAGCCGCTAGCATCAACCTTAGGATATTCTCCCTAGCTGGATTCAAACACAGTACCGAACCTAGAAGAATCTCCATCTTGCTTTCTTGCAATTCCTCAACGCCAGCGCCTTACAGACTATCAACATCGGCGTCATCGCGACTCTCGCAATAGTCGCCAAAACAGAATTTGATGGCCAACACGACAAAACCTGAAAGATACTCAAAGATACGCATCACAGATCAACCTAAGATACCTGAAACAAAAATCACAAGCGAGGAAACTTCGATGCGCACAACAACATCATCAACGGAACCACAACGAGCGATACACGGCTTTACCATCGCCACGAGAAATGAAACTCGCGCGAATGAATTGCATAACTGATGGTCGTCCGAACGTCGAGAAGGACGCCAGGCAGACCCTGACCTCTTTCTACTTGACAGATTTTCACCCGCGTGCACGAATTTCCCGAAGCTTACATCAGCGCCGTCCTTCGCCGTGAGCAGTCCACCCCCCCAGAGATGATACCTGAGAATTACCAACGCCGTCTCCTTTTTAGCAACCAAAAATCCTGTAGAGTCACGATAGGCGACAAAACAATAATTTTCCTGCTCTCGCACAGGTCTGGTCCAGCAGTATTCTCTGCGCCCGATACTAAGTCATGCCGATGCGCCCCTCCGCTGTTCTGGAGCGTGAGGGCTGTGTAATTGATGAATAGCTACTAGAATGACTCTATTTGTGTTTAAGTATCTTAGTCCCTTTTCAAAACCCACCCCTGGGTCTGTGCTGCTCGTGGTGAAGCTGACTGAGGTGACATTCCGATTTGGATTTCCATTTCAAAATGATAGAGGTATTATTATAAATAGATATATGATCCTTTAGTATACAATAACATATTAAATTAATAGATATCTCAATATTATATATTTATGCTTCCATGGTTCCAATTTTCAAATTTTCATGGACCCAATTTCATGATTCCCACTAGGCCTTTGTAACGAAAAAAGCGGAGCTCGGCACAAAGTCTCGGGTTCGAACCCCAGCCCTGGCTTTTTTCCGGATTTTTTTCGGGTTCATCTACAACGGTCCACGACGGTTTTGCTCGGTAGAACAGGGATGAGAGCGATTTTGTATTTTTATAGAATATACAAACCGCGTGCTTTCGAATGGTATGTGTCTCGCGAGTTGAATCGACATAGTCGTGGAGAAATAATTTGAACGAACGAACCAACGAACGAACGAACGCACAAAAAAGCGCAGAAGTGACAGTATATGCTCCGCTCGCTTCGCTCGCTCCGCAATTTGAAGCACTGTATCATTTCCAAGACATCCTTCGCCCTGGCAACCCACCCGAATGCTCCAACCGCTCCGTAAGCGACAAGCATGCAAATTGTGGCGGAGATGAGCATCTTGTTTGACCGTTTCACCGTGGGATTGGCGAGCTCAGAATTAACCGGAAAAACCTGGGAAAAAATCAAAAAAAACCACGACAACTTCAGCTGAGAAAAGGATACGTCGGGAGAAAACCGTCTCGAAAAAAATCCAACCATTACACGGAAAATTTGCGAAAAAATTTCTACCGCACAAAAAATTTTCGGGAAAATGATCAATGTCTCTTTTATTGCAGGAATGATACTATAAAAACGAACGGAGATAATAGTGATGCGCGGAAAAAATCCGAAAAATTTGCGAAAATTTTTCCGAAAAATCCCCAAAAAACGCGGCCATTCTTACGTTCATGTGACACATAAATGCGAAGAAAAATATACTGCATGAATTGGCCACGCCGTTGAAGGTGACAGAGGGAGCCACTCGAGGGGAAGGACAGTTGGACGATTCTGAAATAAAAATTATCAGGATGGGAATCTTAGGTCGACCAATGTGAATCACAGAGGTGCAGTCGACAAGGAAGTTGCCCTCTGGATCCGAATATCTTAGGTTGACGCTAGTGCTTCATAGTATAATAGTTAAATATCTTAGGTTGAAGCTAGTGTTTCACAGTATAATAGTTAGAGTATCTTAGGTTGAAGCTAGTGTTTCACAGTATAACAGTTAGAGTATCTTAGGTTGAAGCTAGTGTTTCACAGTATAACAGTTAGAGTATCTTAGGTTGAAGCTAGTGTTTCATAGTATAACAGTCAGAGTATCTTAGGTTGATGCTAGTGTTTCATAGTATAACAGTCAGAGTATCTTAGGTTGATGCTAGTGTTTCATAGTATAACAGTCAGAGTATCTTAGGTTGATGCTAGTGTTTCATAGTATAACAGTTAGAGTATCTTAGGTTGAAGCTAGTGTTTCATAGTATAACAGTCAGAGTATCTTAGGTTGATGCTAGTGTTTCATAGTATAACAGTTAGAGTATCTTAGGTTGAAGCTAGTGTTTCATAGTATAACAGTCAGAGTATCTTAGGTTGATGCTAGTGTTTCATAGTATAACAGTTAGAGTATCTTAGGTTGAAGCTAGTGTTTCATAGTATAACAGTCAGAGTATCTTAGGTTGATGCTAGTGTTTCATAGTATAACAGTTAGAGTATCTTAGGTTGAAGCTAGTGTTTCATAGTATAACAGTCAGAGTATCTTAGGTTGATGCTAGTGTTTCATAGTATAACAGTTAGAGTATCTTAGGTTGAAGCTAGTGTTTCATAGTATAACAGTCAGAGTATCTTAGGTTGATGCTAGTGTTTCATAGTATAACAGTTAGAGTATCTTAGGTTGAAGCTAGTGTTTCATAGTATAACAGTCAGAGTATCTTAGGTTGATGCTAGTGTTTCATAGTATAACCGCTAGAGTATCTTAGGTTGAAGCTAGTGTTTCATAGTATAACAGTCAGAGTATCTTAGGTTGATGCTAGTGTTTGTTAGTCCGCAGTAGAACTCACCTCGGTCCAACGGCAGGAAGGTCGACACGAAGAGCATCAGTATCTGCAAAAATTCCAATTCGACACATAAAACGTTAAAAGATACTCAGATTCCATCGAGTGCACGCATCAACCTAAGATACTTCTCGACTTTCTGCCTACTGATGTTGTGCAAAATCACAGAGTATCTCTCAACTCCGTAAATGCCACGCTCGACCTCGGATGCTTACCACGTAAAAAATGGGCAGCGTGCACAGAGCCGTGAGGAACCTCCATCGAGTGACGGACTGGGGAAGGCAGAGCGGAAAAATGAACTGAAAAAATACCTCAACCAGGAATTGAACCCGGGACCTCACCAGTAGGGTCAGAATCATTATTATCAACGCCTTATTGTCAAACCACGCGGAGGTGGTGAAGATTCCTATGAAATCATGAATCTGAAAGAAAACGTAAAAACCACAAAAAAATCCAAAAAACCACGAAAAAAATTGCAAAAACCTCTGAGGGACAAAATTAAGAAAAAACGGAAACTCGAAGTGCTTAGATAAAGAACGTGAGAATTTCTCACTGAGAAAAATGCGTGAAAATTCAACAAAGACGGAATAATTTTCCCCGGAATGTTTTGCATCTTACAAAGTCGAACATGAAATTCATGAAAGCCGCCGTCGCTCCGAAACAATCCAGAAACAGGACAGCCTCCACCACACGACAACTGGCGGATCCTGACAAAAATACTCGATGTAAAAAGCGCGCGCCCTGATGATCGATTTGTTACCCATATAAAGTTTCACGCAGTCCTGATAGCTGTTCATTCCGGTCGCCCTGCCAACGTCGAGAAGGACTTTCATCGACACCAGCGAAGCGACGCCGCTCAGAATCAGAATGGCCATCCCCCACCACATTCCTAAATCTTGCAATCTTGCATTTCCTCAACGCTCAGGAATCTCACCTAAAACTGCGAAGGCCCAGGGTAAGCTCAAGATACCAACACCAACAGCAGAAAACACCAATGTAAATACGCAGACCCGTAGTGAACCTAAAGATACTAAAATATAATTTCGTGGCGCGTGACGTTTGTCCTTGCCTGGGTGCAGCGGACTGAACGCCCGTTCGAGCCACGACCGGCGATCTTCCTCACGAACAGAACAGAACTCTCCGCAGGTCCGGCCATCAGAAATGAACTAGAAAAATCGGAAAATTCTGAAAAAAAATCTAAAAAATCTGGAAAAAAATCTAAAAATTCTGGAAAAATCTGAAAATTCGAGGAAAAATATCGAGTATTCCGTGTCACAAAACAGTGATTGACAATATTTCAGTCAACTTTTCGATAAACATTTTTTTCCAAATTTTTTTTAACGGCAAACATCTTTCCCAGGCGACGTGAAAAAATAAGAAGGGAGGGAAAATGCAGCCGAAAATTCTCCGGAAAGTTTTCCCGAAAATTACCGTGAGAGGGGCCACGCTCGCCGGAACTCACAGGCGACATAAAAACAAGAAGACAGGAAAAAAGCCAAAAATTTCCGGAAATTTTCGCAAGAAATTCGCCACGCAACTTTGAACTCAACAGTCAAAAAATCCCGAAAACTGATTGGTCACGCGACCCGCACGCGGAAGATTTTGAAAGATACTCTTGGCGACACGATAACACACTAACCTAGGATACTTCAGATGCACAAAAACAATATTCTAACCAAATTTTTCACAATCAAAAAAACGCTTCGCTCCGCCTTTTTATAATTTCGTGGCGCAGTGACGCTACACCCAACTTTCCGCCTCTTCGTCTTCCCCATCTTCTACCCTCTCCAACGGCAATTCTCGAATTGTCTTCAAATTTTTCTGCAAACTCAAACTCATCGCTCCGCGTTCTCCTACCATCCCAAACAAAATCTTGCAATCTTGGCTAGCTTGCATTCCCTCAACGCCCTCGAACCTCAACACAGTCGGCCGCCTTTCAGCACCCGTCAGCCTCGGCGACACAATTTTCGACGCTTGCTTGGTCGAGATCATCTCCACGTCAATCAGCGCTTCCTCGACAGCTCTCGCCGGCCGCTTCGACGCATCCAAGCTCGACCCACGTTCATGCAAATCGCGCGCGCCCTGGTGATCGATTTCCTCCTTTCTCCGACCTTCCAATTCTCGTATAAGGCCTCGCAGCTCTTCAACTCTGTCCTTCAAGCGACAACACAATGCCGTGTCGATCCAGTCTGCCTCAGCATCCCCCAATAGCGAATCGTCACCGGCGGAAATTCCACCGCTCGAAAAATTAGCTTTTCTCAAAGCCAAGATGTATCTTTCTCTTGACAGCGAATTCTCCTCGTCGGAAAATTCATCATGAAAATCTGCTGTTCCAAAATCTGCGTCCGCAAACGCTTCAAATTTGACCCCGAACATTTCCACGTCCAAACAGCGGCGCTGGGAAGTCTCCGTGACGTAACAGAATCGGAGGTGAATCAACTTGGCCGGTTCGGCACTG
>JABANP010000698.1:0-21714 GCA_013115135.1 Perkinsus olseni | reverse complement strand
GAGATGTGGCACGGTTGAAGCAAGATGCGTGGGTGGCCGCAGCGCGCAGTATCCGCCCAGCCACAGCGAAGACGTACGCGGTGGGGGTGCGGTCGTGGATCAGGTTCACGGTCGAGTTGACTAAAGCCGACAAGAGGATGCGGGCACCGATGCCAGCCAAATTGGCTGAGCCAATCTACTGGAGAACCAGTACTGGATTGCTAGCATAGGAAACGCTGGGACCGCTAAGACGTACTTGATGGGGTTGGAGAAGGCGCATGAGCTGCTGGGGTATGAGATTGACACGAGTAGCCCTATGCTAAGAGCAACGTCGAAGGCAGCCGACCCGAACTCGCAGCCGCCGCGCCACACTGGCGCCCCCCAAAGTTACTATCGAGTCGAGACCGAGCTCAACTGCCCAATCGTGTGCATGAAAGCACGTAGAACGGGGGCGAACATGACGGAACGTGACCAAATGATGGTGAAGACATTATGGTGCGCCGGAGCTCCGACGAGAAAAGGCATAATGTGGGCTGGTGCAGCGCTGCATGCGCAGAGAATACTGCGAGTGATGGAAATCCCGTCGTCGCGAGTTCCACGGGGTGAAGCACACCTTCTGTAGGTCCGACAGGGTAGGACCACTACGGTGCAGGACTCGTGCCGGTCCAACGGCCAAACTAACCGAATGGGGCAACCCCGCCGCCTGAGGCTGAGGTGAATCGTAGCTGTGTCGAAGCTGCTGGATACACAGGAACGCGATGGATCAAGGTCGCCCCCAGACTGGAGGAAACACTGACTGGGGGCTCCAGTCAGTCACTGGTGAGGTTGCGCGTTGATGCAAATGTCGCGCCGAGAATCGGAACTGTAGCATAGACAAGTGGCGAGCGCTGAGGTGCCCTGCGGCACAGAGCACCGCATGGTTGCTTCATGGTGTCACGCAAGCGACTCCGCTCACGATGGGAACGAGGAGCCGCTGACTAGCGAGATTAACGAGTGCCTACCGAGTACTGTGCCGTGGATACGGTGTCTGCGCGACGCTTTCAGGCGTAGCGCCGCGTGGGTGGAGACGAACGTAGAAGGAGATCGAAGACGCTGATTGCAGCAATCACAGCCGCTGTGATATCCGCCGACTCGGGGGCCCCGAGGAGAAGCTGGTCGGGAGGCCGTATGCGGGAGGTGCTAGTACAACCCCGACACCCACCGAGGAAGAATCTCCGGGAAGGCCTCGTGAAGGCCGTGCCTACTGCCGAAGCAGCACGAGCGGTGGCCGGATAGGAGGGTAGGAGAAACTTCCCCGTGTGAAGCGACACCAGCCGCCGGAAGGTTGTAAAGAGAAGGAAGCAGAATCCGGAGACGTCCGAAGCTCGGATTCCGAGCGACACCGGATGCTCGATGAACTGCATGCCGGGTTGGTGCACTGGCAGCGCAGAATGTTGGCTGCGCGGGTAGCGGCAGTGCAGTACGCACAAGCGGTAAGCTGCCCGCCCTGTACCGTCGGGTGAGCAGTGCTCGCTGAACACGAAACGGAGTCCACGCGGGAAGCGTCACCAGAGTGGAGGACAAAAACCAGTGAGCGAAGTAGACGACTCAAAGCGTCGTGAACTGGCACGGAGCTCCACGAACTGTGGGACACAAATAGATTGTGGCTGTGGACCACAGCCTTTGGTATGAGACGAATGATTTGTCACAAATCACGTGTATAAAGTGTACACACGAATGGTGGCGAGTCGCCACTGGCGCTAACGACACCGAAGCTCATAACTTAACTAGCGTCACGTAAGTAGAGAATGAGTCCGCGCAGGCGCTACAAACGACAGAGTAGCCGCGGTGGCTGAACAGGTCAGCGGAGTCTGGAGTTACTCCAGGAGTTCACCTCCTCGACCGCCTGCGCGACTCGCGGGCGGGCGGGAACCCAGCGGGAGCCTACCTCTGGCTCTGAGGCTCGGAGCGAATGAGTAATCCGTTCCGCTAATCTGCGAGAGCAGGACACTGTCAGGGGAAGCTTCCATTGAGCAGGACGCCATCATGCACAGGATGAAGGCCGTCCACCCAGGTGCCATGGTGCAGAGGAGTGAGTCATCGCTAATCTGGGAGCCCTGACCCGTGCAAGGTGCAGTGGAGTCAACATGGCCGGGTCAATTGCGTCAGGCGATCCGAACCACTGCCGGGCAACGGACTGGGGTAGAGCGGAAAGGACCGACGCGGTGCGCAGTGACTGCCGCAGGTACTCGAAGCGAGCGAACAGCCCATCGCGGAAACCTGCGCTGTACACACTGCGGAACACACAGGGACCAACTTCGGGGACCCCGGACCGGGGTAGGCAGAGCGTGGACTGGCAAGTCTGCAAACCCAAGGTCCATGCGAACTGCGCGAAGGACGAACCCAAGAGACTTGAGGAAACAGAGCCCGGTCAACCCTTGGTCCGCAGGAAGATAGCGGGAGAGCAGACCCGACAGTGCCGGATATGTGCCGGTGCAGCCGATGCGGCAGAAGGGTAGGGTAACTCTACTAGGGTTATGCGTGCCAGGCGCGGAGGGTGTACAGTGCACAGGTCGTCGTGACATGACTCGGAGCCGTGAATCCGGAGATGTCCTAGGGTGGATCCCGGATCCACCCGGGTTTCGATCGGGCAGACCGTCCGAAGTAAGAGTACGCGACGAGAGCGAGGCGGCCTGTCACAGGAGCAAGGCAAAAGGAGCCTCGAGACCTCTAGGGGGCAGGTCCTCGAGAACCTCAGATCCACGTGAGACCCGTGACGTGACCACTTGGGCGGTCCCAGAGCAGAAGAAATGCAAGACAGAGAGCCAGATTAAAGCGTACGAGCTGGACGATGGTAGGTACTGATCCCCGCAGGGTAAGGAAGCGGACGCATCGCGACGCAGAAGGAGTAACAGCGAAGGGGAGCCGAGGAGCAGGCCAGCTAGTAGATGCGAATCGGATAGAGGGTGCCACCCACTAGCCCACTGGGAGGGGTCGGGGACAAGATAGCGGCAAAGCCGCTGAAGGTGTACGTGAGTAGAGTAACGAGCGGAGCTAACGCGGCCGATGCCCCCTCGAAGGGATTCCCAAGACCGCAAGAGAGGGAGGATGTGCCACGAAAGGCGTAGAGGCGTGTACTAAGGTGGTACTACGAACCCCCGAGCCTGGGGCCCCGGGAAGGAGTAGTCCCTCGAAGAGGGAACTTCCCGCAGGGAGCAACTAGGCCGAAGCAAACGTGTAGTAGTGGAGTAATCAGGGAAAGAGAGAACCACGGCTTGGCGGGATCCCCCACCGAGAAACCGAGCAGCCGATAAGGCGCTCAAGGCCAAGCGGGGGAGCCCGGGAACCGCACGTCCGGAAGGCGGAAAGTGTCCGCCGGGAACGTCGGGACGAACAGGAAGGCGGCGGCGGGCGCGCCGCAGCGTGTAGGCCGGCGATGGAAGAAAAAAAAAGGTTGTGCTCCATCAGCAGTCGTGCACCCGTGAGGCACAGAACCTGCGGGCATGTCGCTACAGGAGGTGGTTAGCTGGGAAGTGGCAGGAGAACAGACTATAACACGGCGCGAAGGAAGTTGGCACAACACTGGGAACGTTGGGATCTGGCGAGTCACAGAGCACAGAGCCCCGTAGCATGAGGTACGGCGCCGCCGTGACGGCGGTCCAAGCCTCGAGGTAGTCGAGTCGAGTGCAGACGGAGGCGCTGAGAAACAAGCATCGAGGAGAAGAGCGCGGATCGTGCACGAGGGGGAGGGAAGCCAGAGTGACGCGTAGACGTGACAGCGGGCCACTGGCAAAGCACGAGGGAGCGTGCTAGTGTGCAAGGCACGACCCCTAGGCAAGGCGCAAGGAGTGACGGAGGCAGTGGAGCAAGGCGAGACTCAACCGCAAAGGGAGTCGCAGGCCTAGCTCGGCGCGTTGTAGAAACTGTCTAGGACGTCCTGTCGACGAGAAAGGGAGCAGAAAGGCTACAGCGCACCCGACAACAGAGTGTCCGACACCAACTCGTCAGTTGAAGAAGGGGTCAGCCGCCTCGCCGGACGTGAACGGCGTAGTCGGGCGGTTGCGGGAAGACATTGCCGTGAACACATCGCGATCCATGTCTCCCGAGTAGCCTCAGAAGCAAACCCAGCGGACAAGCCGTCCCGAGGCGAACCTGGGGAGGCACAATGGGAAGACGTGGCGTGTGTACTCCCGGCGGTCGTACATCCGTGACGCCTAGAGAAGGAGAGAACCCGCGGGGTCCGGGACCCCCCCGGGGGGAAGAGGAGCGCACGTGGGCCCCAGGAAGTGGAGACAAGCACAGATTCGTAACGCCTGTGTGTTGGGTCAAGTGGTAACCCGGGGGTAAAGTGCTGCACGGGTGCGTGCATGGGAGCCACAGTGGCTCAGCCACTGGCGGGAGGCGGGTAGCACGGCAGGAGGGAGGCAGAGTGTGCCAAATGGGAGCGTGAGAGTCCCGAGAGTCGTGAGAGACTGCAGGTGAGGGAGGTAACACGCCAGGAGGGAGGCAGAGTGTGCCAAAGGGGAGCGCGAGAGTCCCGAGAGCCGTGAGAGACGGCAGGTGAGGGAGAGCCCATAAGGTCGCGGACGAAGAGCCGGGATTTTAGTAATCGATACACTCCGTGTGTCGAAGGAAAATCCACGGTAGTCCGCCGCTGGAGACAATCGTGTGTATGCGTGCGGGGCGGTGTACGTCACCGAGCCGTTCATCGTGAGAGGTCAGCGTCTGGCACGGTAGTGCCAGGTGTCCTGTCGATGTTCCTCTTCTGCCCCCTACTACGATGGGCATGGGAAGAGACCTCGTCGTCTCGAATCGATCTCAACGATGGGGGTCGCCTGGTAGGAGTGTCTCCTCCCCGGCTGATCGATTCGCGACTTGAGCTCTTTTCCCATTGTATGTTACGCAAGGTCGCGGACGAAGAGCCGGGATTTTAGTAATCGATACACTCCGTGTGTCGAAGGAAAATCCACGGTAGTCCGCCGCTGGAGACAATCGTGTGTATGCGTGCGGGGCGGTGTACGTCACCGAGCCGTTCATCGTGAGAGGTCAGCGTCTGGCACGGTAGTGCCGGGTGTCCTGTCGATGTTTTTGACCCACCCGCCCCTCCCTCAATGGGGGGGGTCGCCTGGTAGGAGTGTCTCCTCCCCGGCTGATCGATTCGCGACTTGAGCTCTTTTCCCATAACGCATGCAGCTTCAGCAAGCCTGTCGACGGCCTTACTGCCATAATGAAGTGCAAGTCTCTCAGAGCGACTCCCTCCACCTTTCGCAGCGAAAGTTTCGCTTGTGCTTTGCGACTGTAGTGAATACTACAGGTTTCCGACACTACAACACAACACAAGCTTTTAGCGGAGCGGAGCTAGATACTTCCAGCATTAAGATGTTGATGCTATTGATGATGTTTATTGGGCATTAGTATTAATGTTTTTCTAGCTTCTATTCCCATTCGTATTAATCCCTCATCATGTCTGATTCGTCTGATGATACTATTATTTATAAGGACCTAGCTGTCGAGTTGGCTAACAATGGTATTACTACAGCGACTTCACATTGTTCGGTACCTCCGAGGGACACCCTCGTGCGAAACTAGAACTGGTTGACCATTCGAAACCAGCGGACCGCTGGCAGCGGTTGTCTAATGAGTTTCTCTAACGCTCCAATCCACGAACGGGGAAAACTTCCCGCCTATGGCTTGCTATTTCAGATATTAAAAACTTCAACCAACTCCTGTTGAGTTCAGCCAACATATCCACAGGAAGTGAACCACTTGCCATGTCCCTTCTCCTTTGGAGCCTCTCTGCTGAGGTTAGGATACTTCCCTTGGATATCTCTGAGGATGAGCAGGGCGGAAAAGACGACAAAAAGCCAGTTGCCTAGGGATGAAGACGCCAGTCTGACTAACCTTATGTTAGCGGGTTGTGTTCGCACATCTGAGTAACCACTGAAGCACTTCGGATGATACCTGTGCCCAGAGTGATAAACGACTAAAGGCGAGCCTAAGTAGTGAAGTACATGAAACGTAGTTTTCGGCCGTCCCTGCAGACTAGTGGGGTGCCTTTAACTATGGGTCCTTTGCACTCCCTACAGCTCCAACCGTTACGGCAAGCCACACCCGTCGAGATCGTCCAATACTCTGTCTCGGTCTCAGAAGTCATCGTAAGCGGCTAATGCCAAGAAATTACTCAACTCAATCGACTCCACTATTCATAAAGACTCGTGCCGATATTGAGCATATATCGATCAGCTGGGCGCGCGCTAAAATTTCGGCTCATTTTGCCGTGAGCACTGAGTGAAACTTCTATTCTAGGCTAGACGGCTTCGTGTTGCAAACAGGAGCCTGACGGGATGGAAGGAAACTCCATCGTTCGCAGGCTCACTTTCCTCTACTCCCTCGGGTTACTAATGGTCCTTGGCCTCTTCTTACGACGTGGTGAAGTTGGCGACGGCGCAACTGTTGCTGCCGGTAAAACGCCAAGTGAAGAAATCGACACTATCGCCGGATCTGGTAAGACAATCGACGGTTGCGGTGATTTTGTTCATTGCGAGCTTCCGATAGCGTTCGTCTTTGGAACTGTATGCAGATCAGAGCTCCCCCAAATCAGAGGCCTCGCCGGTGAGCGATTGCCAGCCGCCTGCCTGCCATCGTCACCTCGGCAGTGGACCTTACTCTGTGGACTACGTCCAGATGGTTGATGTCTCGGAGGGTCGTCACGGTCGAGAGATGGGTGTCCAGGCTAAGCTCCTCACAACAGTGGTAGACGTTGTGATCTTGCTTGCCAAGGGGTTCTCATCCGGCCTTGTTTTCAGATAGGATCGGTTGTTCGCCCACCAGCACAGCCCCTGCCTGCTTCAGAGGGCGGATTGTTAACCCAACGCTTCCCGGAGATGGTGCCGATTACTTCAAGTGGTTCAGCTTATTTGGTGTTCTCCCTCACGTGTGGAGAAGTGGAGGTGAGTTGTCCCTGAAGCAGCAGCATCGAGTACCTTTCTACCTCGAATGGCCCCAGCTTCAACCAAAGATGCCATTCAGTAATTTTTCATCTTCAGATAAGCACTCTTCATAAATTCGCCGACATTTCGGCTATGAGCGCTCTCCTTGACAAGACCGATCCCAGTGCCTCCGATCTTATTCAACTCCTGGAGACTGACCTGGCTTTCATTCTCCAACCTGCGGGCTCCGCTCTGAGGCATCTACCCGTCAAAGGCCCCAAGGATGCTGATGCTATCGCTAAGGCTTTCGGCAGAGAATCTTGCTCGATGCGCAGGTAAGACGGATAAGGTCAGCCTAGTGCTGCTTGTTCGTGTGATGGCGTTGCAGATACACCCATCCTGTTAGCGGAGCGAAGGTTGTCGATTTATGTATCGACTTATTCAGCATGCGGATCGTGAAGCATCTCTTCCCTAAGCTTGCCTTCTCCAAGGGCCGCCAGACTGATATTTTTGTCACCGATTTCAATAGTCGTACATGTCTGTGTGCCTTCCGACTGGAGGCTACGGAGTCTCTGATTACGATTGCTTCTGGTTGATCATCACCAGCGAGCAGCTCGACGTGATAATCGTTTGACCATAATCCTTATTGTCGTCGTCGTCGTAACATTTCTATGCCTCCAATGGTTTGTATTATTGAGTCGCGTACATTGATGGCTTCACTGAACTTTCACCCTACTGCTAGGCATGCCAGCACCAGCTGCTGCTCGTGCTGCTCATACCAACTTTTTCGCATCTCACAGCCATTTCTTACTTAACAGAGTATAACACTAATTAGCGTTCGACCTATTGACCTCGCTGATATACAATGAGGGTCTCGAAGGCCTCCGTTGTCGCCGCGGCATCTGATGCTGTGACGCTTAAGACGTCGGTCGCCTCCTCGGTGCTGACGCGTACGATGAGCCCTACGATTGTTGCGTTGACAGTCGTCGGGATTGCCCTTCCGATTATTTCTGCCGGGAGCTCTGGCGTGCGAGTTTCCAGCGTGACCGGCGAAGATGTGTTCTGCCATTGAAGGTTCACTCGGCGTGAGTCTTGTCATAGTAGAGTGAAGCTCTCTTAAATGTTGCATAGACGTCGTTTGATACGCCTAACATCAGCGTCCTCCATCCACAAGCTCACGGGGTCTCGAGAGCTCCACAAGCTGATGGGAATGTGCACTGATACTGTTCTGAGCGACTGGGACCGGCCGTTCGAGGGCAACCTTTTTTGGACGCGGCACGGCGTTGATTCGAAGAGGGCTGACTTGACTCTTGCTCCGGAGCACTTCGTGGTTCGCGAGATCCCCCTTGGCAACAACGGCCGGCCGGTTGAGTTCAAGACGAATCTTTGCGAGTATCTTCTACCGCACAGTTTCGGTCATGAAGTTAGCTCGGCTCCGTTTGTTCGCTTTACCTTGCATAAAACAAAGGTCGAGACCGACACATGTATCAAGATTATGGCAGAAGTTGCCAAGTGTGATCCGGCGGTCTTCACTTACGCTGGTCGGAAGGACAAGGGCGCTGACACTATGCAGTACATCACCGTTCCTCAAGTGCAGTTCCAGAACCTCTTCTTCGCTTCTCGACGAGGAGAGGCACTCCCGTTCGAGCTAGGGGATCCTGTCGGCGTTCAAGCCCCCTTGACGTGGGGAGCCCTTGAAGGCAATTGGTTCAAGCTCACCTTTGTCGGCGATTCGAGAATCATAGGTCACTCCAAGCACGACGAGGTCCTAGCTAAGATACGCGACTCGGGCTTCGTCAATTTTTTCGGCTTACAACGGTTTGGTGTACCCCGGTTCAACTCGCCCATCGTTGGTCAGTACTTGGAGAAGGGCGATGTTCTGGAGGCAGTTGTTGCCATGCTCATCGGGTTGTGTCCCAAGGGCCGTGACTGGGTTCGTCTGAAACTTCAAGGTGGCGCCCTTCGGTCCGTGTATGAAGCTCTTGGTAGTGGTTACGAAGCTCACGAGATGCGCCTTTTGTTGGCCAGAGCTGAGAAACAGTCGGGTGACAATATCGACTGGAAGCGGGCCATAAGTCAAAATCAATGGGCGTCTTACGTTCACTCATGGCACAGTCTCCTGTGGAACTACCTCGTCCAGTTCAGAGTCAGCGAACTCGGTGTTAGACCTCTTCGAGGCGACTTGGTCATCAACGGTCCTGGCGGTTCGGTGCATCACTTTCCGCCCTACATTTGGGATGGCAAGAAGAGCTCGATAGCTCGCCACGTGTGTCTGCCTTTGCCTGTGAACAGCAGTTTGAAGCCTCAGAACAAGGCAGGCAAGTTCTTGGACAGGGTTCTAGAGGACCTCCACGTACCCTCCATGAACGGCCGAGCTAACCCGGCGAAAGAAGCGAGGGAAATATTGATAAGACCGATCAACTTGAAGTGGACGAGGCCCCAGAAAGATACCCTCGAGCTCACGTTCTCCCTACCACCGGGGTGCTTTGCAACGGCCCTCGTGCGTGAGTGGTTGGGGCACAACTTTTATCAGCCGGTCGAAGGTGATGGCCCGCTAATACCGAGCGAATGCGAAGAAGAGTTGAGGTTGGTGTGGGAGAAGATCGCTCGCATCACCGATGAACTTGTGTAAGCGTCATGTTTCTTACGTTTTTTAATGGTGTTGCGTTCGCTAGTCCCTCGGAGAATCTTGAGGTCGACCGTGCCGCTTACAGGGAGAGGTCGATGCACCGAAAAGGCATCACTGTGGAGGGCTCAGCTTCGGATCAGAGTTCTCCCGATGCCACAGTCGAGGAAGCCAGCAGCTTCTCCGTGCGTTGAGCAGAACAACTCGGCCCTCCGCCTGGAGCTAGCTATGATGCGGACCCAGTTGAGGGAGCAAACGATGCAGCTCGTTGAAGCATCGAGGCGTTTGAGCGAGCTTGATATCGAATATGAAAGCGAGCGAATTGAGGAGTGTGTGAAGTTAGTAGGGGTGAATAGGGAGACAACGGAAGGAAGCCTCGGAAGCGGAATTCTCAAGAACGATGAGGAAGAAGTTTGTGTGCCATCACGAGACGAGGTCGAGGGAAAAGAGACTTTCGGACCAGCACAGGTGAGTTCGAAGTTTCGATCGCCTTGAGTGTGTGCGAGTTCATAATCCAACACCGTTTCCGGCTTAGTTGGACTCTTGCCGTTTTGCTCAGTCGGAGGCTCAGATGATGATGGCACTCGATTTGTGTGCTTCACCGACTAGCGTCTGCCGTCACAGGAGTTCTCCGTTAAATCCATCGTGAAATTTAGTACAGATTCTAGCACAGGTTTTCACACCTTAAAAGCAGTCCCGGGTTCGCCCCTACGCCTCAGGACGGGTTAAATCAAGAAATCCACAGTCCCCCTCGAGTCGATCTCCATCGGAAGGTCGAGCGGCTCATCAGACTGCTCCAGGAAACTGCTGATGCGAGAGAGCTCAACCATCAGGTGGGTGCTGGTGTGGCTCGTGTGAAGAGACTGACTGGTGGAGAACACAACAACCGGGTTTTTGAATCCAACCTTTGGGCTGTCGCATCATCAGCGTCTTAGATTAGCTTCAGCGTAGTAGCTTCTTATCGGAGCAAAATAGGATCGGCGATATAAGCATTACACTGTACAGCATTGCTGAGGTCGTCGTGCCTGTGTTCGCTCTGGGCAGGCGTCACAAGCAGCAGCGCTGGCAGCCGAGCGCGAGCGAGAGGCGTGGAGATCGGAAGTGCCCTCAGGGTGGCCCGGGTGGGTGGACGGGGAGACTCGGAGGCGCTCAAGTGGCTGCCTGGCTCAGAGCTGATGCATCTCCATCGAGGGCACTTGATAGAGCGTCGAAGCATCTGACTGCATACGCCCGATACCGGACACGGAGCGAGCGGCGGACCAGGTGATGGACTAGCAATGGACAGCAGTGGCTCCTTCGTGACAGCGAGCTTTGCTGGTTGATGTGTGCGCAAGAACCTAAGACTTCGTGATATCTTTTGCTCTTCCTGATAATTCCAGGAGGTGCTTCCGGTGCTGGCCTTTCGCAGCATGATGCTTCGAGCCTCGGCGTTGATGGATTTCTCGGTTTGACCAGCTTCTTTGACTCCTCAGGTATGTCGAGGAGTTGGATGAGCGACTAAGAAGGCTTATCGTAAAGTTGGGCCTCCTGCTACACAAGGTGTGCCCATCCCCGATTCTCGTAGCAACATGTGAATGATCGTCTATAGCGGCCCTGCTCTGTACCATGTAGGGCTACCAAGAAGCGCCTTGCAAACATTCGCCTGGTCTCTTTGGAAGGGCTCGCTAGATCGTCGAAGAGACTTCGGGCTGGCCTCTCCCTTGGTTTGTAGAGGGGCATTTGACTCATACCTCAGTATGCTCTCTCGTCCGGAGACACGCCGAAAGCCACAAGAACAGACAGCAGGGGAATCCAGGTGGAAGCATCTCCACCAGAACGACACACAGGCAATGAACTGCCGTGACCTCCCTCAGGAAAGATCGCTGTTTTCAGGACCTTCCACTGACCCGATCGCTCCACCATCGCCTCAGCGTAGCAGACGTGAACCCACTGCTCTGCAGTCCAGTCCAGGGGGCGGTGGCGCTTTGAAGCCTCGGCCGAGCGAAGCCGCGCCGGAGGGAGTTGCGAAGGTCCATCCCGAGAGGTCTCCGGATCGAATCCCGGCCAAGGCGCTGAAAGAAGCGAGGAAATCAGCGAAGCCCACCCGAGAGAGGGTCAGCGGGAGCAGCAAGCCAGCGAGTCGGGTCAGCGATGAAGGATCGCCCGCCCTTCATCCGAGTTCGGAGAGACGCCCTCAGAAGAGGGCCAGCAGGAGTGTAGGTAGACACTTCGACTCGTATAGTTCTCATGGGCCCCGATCGGGCACGAGGGCGTTGCCAGCTCGCGATGTTATACGGTATCCAAGGATGAGTCGTGGGATTTATGGTACGGTTGAGGGGACCTTGAAGAGGCGAAGCTTCTCTCAACCGATTCGAGGAGTTGTACGCCGATCACGTAACGTTGGATGATTTGAGAAGACGCCGTTGTGTTATCGACAATGATGTTTGGCTAGTTGGGAGGAGGGTCGTCAACAACCGTAGGATACGATAAGATACGCATAACCACTGCTTGTGCGTATCTTTCTTCCTTGCCCGCGCTCATGGTCAACCTAGGATACGTCGGAGTGAACTCAGACCACTCGAAAGCGGCTCAACAATGCCCCGGTAACCGAGGTATAATCTGACCTGAACATGACAACCTTTGATGATCGAAAGTGCCTGGCGGAAGCAATAATAGATGATCCTTCCTATCATAGACACACCTCAAGAATTCGGGTGAATCGGGAAATTTAGGTGTACGCCCTCGCTGGGCTGTGGTGATCCCGGCTTGGCCAGGCCGTTCACTAGAGTTGACAGGAAGCTTGCCACCCTTAGAACTCGACGGAAAGTGTGACATAGGAAAGGAAGTAAGACTCTTGATACTTCTTAGTTATGCATATAATAAGATTAGTCTCGATAGTAACTACTAGCTTCACGCTAGTGCAATACACAAAGGGCGCTAAGATATCACTGATTCGTGCACTGTTTACATAACGCAATGGAGCTGTCCTCATACTAGCTTCGCATTATCACTCCATTCTCTCAACTACTCCACCTTTCTATCTGCTCTATATCGTTCACTATGAGCCCAATCTACTTATGTTGTGTTCTACAACTACACCTACTGCAACGAGATAGTGCACCTGCACACGCCATAGAGACAGATCGAACGCAATGATGTATCCGAATAAAACAACAACAACAACAACTGGAGAGGCGGCTCACTACAGGCTGACCGCTACACGCGTAGAGGTTATGTACACGCTATGCGTAGCCAAGCGCGGGAACTGCTGGCTTAAGGCAGCAGGTAGGGCAGTCGGTGTCTTCCCTTGTTACCCTCAGTGCCTTCAGGCTCGTCGCGGCCACCGCCTCTCAGACTCCCAGTCCCCGTAGTCGGAGGTTTCAGTTAACGGAAAATGAGTTGCCGCTTCGCAAGCGGGACGTCGGACGACCTGGCTCAGGCCTGTGGCAAGTTGAGCTTATATCCGAGGGTCTGATTGAAAAGTCATCCAACGATCAACGGTCATAACGCTCAACGTGAGTAGAGAATCCATGAGCCGACGAAGATTTCTCCAGTGGCGCAGCGCCGTCGCCGCAGGAGCCCCATATCAGCGTCGAAAGTATTATCAATGCTCTCCCGGAGTCTGACCAAAAGCTCTGCAAATTGTCTGCATTTCGGGGGTCTCTTCTGATCTACCCGTTGTTATTACCAAATTGGTGATACCAGTGACTCTCAGCGGCCGCCGCCGACCATCGGAAGTTCTCACTTGAGTGAATAGAACCGGTATGCGAGAGACTCTGTTGTACGTCTGTTGAGGCGAAAGGTGTGTTCATCGGGCCTCAGTGAGGCCGCCTTACTAAACGCAACAAGAGAGAAGCAGTAGACAACAACATCATGATGATTATAATGACGATTTCACACGTTCTTACACGTCTCGGTCTCATTCATATATCAGAACCCAAACTTGTGTAGAAAAGCTCCGAAAACACCTTCGCCAGAACTGCGGCCGCCCGCAGTGCGGCGAAACGTGTTGACATTTGCATTCTTGTCAAGACGCCATCCTTTATTCACAGCTGAGAGTGTTGTATCGATTGTCTTATCCGACACTCTGAAGTATTCATCACAGATTTTAATAATCGTGGGGTATTGATTCCTTATGATCGTAAACGCAGCCGAACAGGCCTTCCGCATTTCGCGTAGAGTGTTGATCCCATTGGCCATGGAAAATAGGGTATCCTGAGGCATCCATTCGCCCGAGCTTCCGGCTGGTTTCTCCAGTTGTTTGGCAGCTGAGCTCACGCTCTCCAGTACGTGACTGCAAGCTGATGCACTGACATTCCGGAGTGGATCCAAGCCGGTCGGTTCCGGAGGATCCTCAAACTTGTAGATCTGGCCTGCTTCACGGTAGTTGAATTGTGGGAAGTTGCTGTAGAACCTCTTGAGAACGTTGGAATCGAAGCCACTACAACACAGAGAGCTCAATAGGGGAGGAACCCGAAAGTACGAGGAGATGACTTACAATTCGCTTCGAAAGCTGAAGTGTTTCCCCCACACAGGGCAGGTTACGAATTCTGTCTTCGCCGCGCTGCCCCTTTCAAGGCGGAACTTGATCGATTTAGGGCCTCCATCCATGGTCTTTTCGTTGCTGTAATGACAAGTCACACCACCTCCGTCGGTCCTGAGGCTCATGTCGAGCAGTGAAGGGAAGTCCTGAAGGATTCTTAGAGAAAGGCCCCCTCGCTGTGAAGAAGGGACTGTTCAGAGAAGCGGGTTACTTCTTCAAGATTGAGAGGGTTCACCCACGAAGCTGCCTTGATTGCCTCACCGAGAGGAGCTAAATTGACAACCATTGCCGCTGCAGTAGTGATGATGATGGACTTGGCCGGCGACATCTCAATGGGGATGAACTGTTCCCGCTCCTCGAGTTATGTGACGTCGGATGAATCGGGTGAAGGACGCACTTCAAGGAACCGCACGAGATAGTCAACAGAACGCAACGCCTGAATTGCGGTGAAGCCATAAACAGGCAACCGGGAGCCCCTTCCGAAATCCGAGGAGGCAACCAGATCCCCGAGCTGTACCCCAGGGCGAACAGATACCCGAGCTGTTGCCCAGGGCGAACAGCTCCCCGAGTCCATTCTCATGCCGCCCATTACTTAACTCTCTCATTCTCTTCTCGCCCGAGGCCATTCCATACAAATGGAAATCCAGCGACAAAGTATGCGCTCGCCTCCGACGTTAGTATGGAGACGGACAGCGTGACGCGTGTCAAAATGACGACGAGCGGCTCAGTATGATGACGACGATTATGTTGATAATCATGTTGATACTGTTGTACTGCGCAGGGGCTGTGAGCGTCACACTCGCAGTGGAACGTGATGATAAATCATCATTGATTTATGATAGGCTAATACTGTACGTGTTGCTTCAGTACTGGTATATTACATTCTTGACTTCTTGTGAGTCTTCGAGCGTTCCCTGCCCTTCCAGCTTTTCCACTCCTTCGGGCTCATTGGAGCCCGTACATTTCCCGTTGACGTCTCGTGCATCTGTCATTGATTCCCTGCTCTACTGCCATTGAAATCGATACTAGCTCTGCAGCTAGCGGGAGGGCGTGGAACCATCCGACGATCATCGCTCAGGATCTACGCCCTTGAGATTGACCTCAGAACTCTTAGAACTCAAGTGCGGTAGGTTGTCGCCGACCTTAGCTCTTGTGGGACCGTCCTCGACGAGTAGCGCATCGCGTCCATGGTGGGAGCAGTCGTACTTTCCAAGTGAGATCTATGAGGAGTCCTCATAACCTCTTGGGAACCGACTCTTGGTTATTCACTGTTGAGGTTGTGGGTGAAGCTAGAGCTCTGCGGCCTCGGCGGCGTGGGCGACAATCAACGGCCTTGAGGACACTTGACACACGTGGCGGCCTCACTATACGCAGAAATTCGTCATAAGGCTTTGATGACAGCAAGAACTACGTAACGAGTTTATATTCCATAGCCAGGCTTGGGTGCTCACATGGCTTCGAAAATCTCCCCGGCTAAACTTCCCTGAACCCCCTCAAGCACTTGAAGATGCGGGTTCAGTTTCCTCCATTTGCGGCTCTCTCTGCTGATCCATACTGTGCAATGGCCATATCTTTCTCCACTCGCCTTTTGCCATTCATATCGGTTATGGTATCGGCACTGGCTCGGAAGGCTCACCCCTCCCGGGTAGGAGTAAGAGACGCGCAAGAACCGGGGTCCGCTACATCTGTGGTCGCCGTGACAGTGAAAATATGAGAATCGCGTGACGTGTTTTCAGGTCGCCTCGCTCAGACCTAATATTACTGCCGCATCGAAAGATGTGATAGACTGTGCTTGGTGCTCGGATATCCGTGATACTATCAAAACCTGCACTATTGCCTACGAAGGTCTGCACGTGGAAGTTGCGTTGTCGGAGGGTGAAGAAGACGCTATGAAGGTCGCGAGGCCGGTCGAGGACAGAGGCGAAAGTTTCAGACAAGAAGTTACTTACATGTAAGACGATCCTTCGTCAGCTTGCCTACGTGCCCATGTGCGGTCCCTTCCGCTTACCAATTGTCGTATACCTCAGACCAAATTTCCGTCATCCTGAAATCATATTTTCCACCTACCGTGACAATGAATATCCCCTCAAGGGAAGAGGAGCGGCGCTCTCGAAGGAAACCAAGGAGTATGATATCACCCCCGAGCTGGCTGCTAAGTATCCTCTCTCCTCTCTGTTCGAGCCCGTCAAGGCAATACTTGAAACTGGTGTGACTGAGGAGACTTGCTCAGAGGTGGCCGAATACATCGAAAATAACCCTCGCGGTCCGTTTAGGAATGAAGGGAGAATGCCCTGGCTCTACCAGTTCATGCTTGACCCGGGTTTAGACAAGTATGAGGGGTATAAGTTTGATACTATAAAATAGCGAAAGTCGTGGTATGAGTAGCAGTAGGAGAGGCATGAGCGCCAATTGGCATGTTATGTTGTGCTGTCGATGTTCATGTATGGCGATACTGTAGTTGTGCTGTATGTCAGTAGTAGTGGGATGCCGGTAACCATTAGGAACTCGAGCGGTCAACGGTTATTGGCTTCTCTCGCTCGTGCTAATCCACGAGAGAACAGTCATTGTTCCATCCCTGTCACCGCAAGCACTTTCGTAGTGCTTACAAAGAGAAACATTTGTATCCTGTCTGCTCGCTGAATATGGAATGTCATCATTACAAATCGCTTGTGTGTTTCCAACAACCCAATGGGCTGTTCCCAGTCGAGCTCAGTCGCCACAACTGAGAAGATCACAACTAAGGTGTGATCTGTCTCAATGCCCAGGTTGCTCAGCTGCTGGTAATCTGCATTTTGAGCAGCACAGCACTTGAAGATAGTCGATGAGAATCGTCGGCGTTTCCGAATTTGAAACATACTGATAGTGAAGGCCCGAAGGTTGTTAAATATAGTCATTCGTATTGGGTTGTCAAGGTTGGCTAAATGTGACCACACAATGAGAGACAGAGAGGAACTCTGATCGTAGATTGTACTCCAGTGGAAGAATCGCAGCCAACATGTACATCGCACAGGTCGTGAGGCGTGGACGTACGGGACGGCGTTGCCGAATTGAGGTAGAGACTGCCGATCTGTAGAATTCTAGCAAATTCCTTGTTCGTAAGAGATGCAGAGCCGTAGAGGGGAGCGAATCAGCGAAACAAGCAGAAAGTGGATTTGCTCTTTCCAGTTACAACGGCTGTTACACCGCAATGCTGTTTTGCAGCGACACAACTGGGCGTGTGGCCCACACGGTGTGGGTATGCTCTTTGGGTCCCGTGGTACACCGACCTCGTACACGTAGTCTATTCCTGCGGCAATGTCGTTTAGCTTCAGCTGTGCTAGCGTTCGCGGACTTCTTTTCACGGCAGATCTCCGGCACTGCTGCAAGTCTTTTTGTGATTACCGATCACCTCATAGAGTGTGACATGCCGAGACGAGACCTTGAAAGCCTCTACAGTGAGTTGGATCGATATATTGACTTCGCGACTGCCTACAGATGGTTCGACAGCGCTGCTTTGAAGGGCCAGTTCGACGCCGAGTTCCTTATCGGTTTGCAGACGTATTTCGGCGTTAATCGTCGAGGCGTGGGCAATCGAGAGCGAGGCATCAAGTGGTTGAAGAGGGCATCTTGGAAGGGCCATGGTGGGGCTGCATGGTTCTTGAGTAGGATAGGTTGCTCATTGAAGCATGAGTGGCGAAGCCATTGGAACGGCTCTTTCGTGTTTGAGTACTAGAAATGCTCCCGAGAGCTTCCCTTCGTCAAAGCATATGCACAACATCAAGGAAACTTTTCCACTTTGTCATAGCTTCCCTTGCCTTGAGCTTCTTTTCTATCGCTCTTCTGCTCGTCTCTCGAGTGCTTCTGTACTCTTAGTCCTCACAGATCGATGAAACTACACCGCAACTGAACACCCACCATAGAAAATGGCAGAGATCATTAGACCATGACGATACGAAGAACAAGACAGCACCAGAAATGTTGACACAAAAGACGTTAGGCACTCTGCCGAGTAGACGTGACCCAGCAAGTCTCCTGCCACGTCTCAACTCTATTAAAATATGTATTGACTAGGGCGACAAGGCCTCTACGAGGACTGTAGCTCAGCTGTTGGGCTTGACCGACGTAACACAACTTTTCCACTTTGAAACCTTCATACAGTACCACCCGATAGAGATACTCATCGAGGGCGCTACTGACGTAAAGGCATCTTCCTTGCAGACCCAAGGAGAGCCCGCGAGGCCTTGGGATGGTCCTTGTTATCAACACCCACTCTGTTGATAGCCCAGCATAGCTGTCCCAGCATAGTATGCTGCTGTCTAGCATGTTCACAATGAATACCAACCCGTCGAGGACTGCAAACTCATAGGAGACCAGAGGCAGCCCCCGCATGGGTGGCGAGCGGAAAGTCTTGCCGTCGTCCAAGTCAACGCGAATGATGCGCTTGTTATCTCTATCGCTTAAATAGAGAATTTTCCCCTTCTCTGATGCGACCTTCGGGATGCATTTTCCTAGAGAGTCATCGGAGAAGAGGTGAGCTCGAAGGTCCATTGGTTGTGGCATCTTGTATTTCAACAGAGCAAGCGGCTGTCGCTTAAGGACACCACCAAGCCGTCTTGGACGCCGCAGGCGCTCAGCACTTCACAATTAGTCGCCCAAGCGAACTCTGGAAACTGACCGAGCTGACGTAACCCGACCACGTAGGGGCTCCTTGATATGATTAAATTATGATATTCAAATGATACGCTGACAGAATCACCGGAGCGAAAATAAGCTTCCGGGTGATTGGTTTTGAAGAGGGTCGGTGAGGGTGCTAGGAATGACCAGAGCTCGCTGCAGATCTCCAGAGGTAGGAGTGAAGTGAATGGCGAGGCAGCGGCAAGGCTGACAATGATGTCGAAGTTATGACTATTGATACCGTCTTTCCGGCTGTTCGATTGACGCGTATTAGAATCGGGCATATGAAAACGATCTTATACTAACATGGCATACAATATGAAGATTCTCGAGTACAACGCATGTCAAATTCATGACACGAGTGGACTTTTACCGGATACAAGAGATTCGCGTCTCTACTATTTTCGCATTCTAGAATATCATCGGCGCGCAAAAATCTCTCACATACACCTGCATTGCACCACCCTGTTTGGTCTGCGGGTTGATCACCTTTGAACCACCCGGACCGGGCGACCCGGTCTACATCTCAACTGTAGCCTGCTGATAACCTAACCCTGTCTGAGTATGATTCGTCCCCGAGCGCAATTCCAAGTTCGCTCTAACTCTGTGAAGTTCGAATGAAGTCCAATTTATAAGCTATGAAATCGTAATGCCAGTTTGTTTGTTCAGATCGTACTATTTGCCCGGTGTCGCCACTCCGCTCGAATCAACCGCTGATGAACTGGGTTCGGCTTGCGCTACCTTCGAGAGTTTGACAGCTAAGAGTTGGATGTTTCCGCTAGGCAACAGAAGGTTGTTTACTCACAGGCGAGCGGTCAGGCCGGTCACGAGCGGGTTCGATATTTCGACAGTACGTCACACGGCATAACTATAAGGTCGCTCAACTGTCCCTAGATCATTCAGATGCTCATCATTCGAGTTTCTCGATGAGTGGAATACGTATAAGTAAAAGACAACAGTCCGAGCAAGTCGGAGAAGAGCATCGCGCTACGAAGAGAACGTTGTGTGCTCGAAACCGCAAGATTCGACAGTTTCGTTGTGCGGTTGCACCGCGCCTCGACTGTTCCTTCGTGTGATTCATGGCTCAAACCAAGCCGGTTAATAAGTAGTGGCAATTAACATCTGAAGTAGCGTTGCGCAGTTTAGTCGCATTGCCTTACCACATATGTGGTGACCTCACGCGATGTGATCTGGAGTTCGCTCTGCTCAGGTTTGTTTGATCGGTTGCCTCAATGCTGTTCAGCGCTGTCGTTGTAGTGTACTTGGTTAGTCTCACCGAGGCCACCTACTACTGCGAAGAGTACTGTTCCCTCACCGAAGGCTGTGAGAGCTCTTACTGCAAGGAGAATGGTGTGTGTTTCGGCCTCTACTACGATGATGCCACTACTTGTTATCAACCGGGCGACGGTAGTGGTAACTGTGATGACGCAACACTGAGTCCTGTGATGTGCGATGATAAGCCTCCTGTTACCTCTACAGCCTCCACCACCTCGATGTGGACTTGTTCTGACGTCTGTAATGCCCTGGTGAGCTGTCAGGAGTCTACCACTGGCTCATACTGCAAGACGTGGATCTCCCCTTCAGTCTGTTTCGGTATAATTGTCAAGCCTGACGGTACCCTTTGCTTTGAAGGTGTGGATGAGGGTTGCGAGGGCGAGCCCTACGAGTGTGATAGTGCAATGACCACTGATGCTCCCACCGAGGCGCCTACTGATGCTCCCACCGAGGCGCCTACTGATGCTCCCACCGAGGCACCTACTGATGCTCCCACCGAGGCGCCTACTGATGCTCCCACCGAGGCGCCTACTGATGCTCCCACCGAGGCGCCTACTGATGCTCCCACCGAGGCGCCTACTGATGCTCCCACCGAGGCGCCTACTGATGCTCCCACCGAGGCTCCCACTGACGCTCCTACCGAAGCTCCCACTGAGGCTCCCACTGCGGCTCCTACCGAAGCTCCCGCTGAGGCTCCCACTGACGCCCCTACCGAGGCTCCCACTGCGGCCCCTACTGAGGCTCCTACCGGAACTCCCACTGATACTCCCACTGAGGCGCCTACTGATGCTCTCACTGAGGCGCCTACTGATGCTCCCACTGAGGCGCCTACTGATGCTCCCACTGAGGCGCCTACTGATGTGCCACAATATTCGACCATTCTTCCATAAGCGTCGTATCTCCTCTCTCGTAATGTCCGTAGTGTCCCACGTAGATGAGTTCAACTTAGCACTCTGATTGAGCATAGGCTTGCTCTATTATTTCGGCTGTTCTCATTCCTAGTCAGTCAGTAATGAAAATCCAACTGTGAGCTCTCCGTAAACGTGAATAACTTCTTGTCTCTGCGTTGAGTGCCTAATTAACTTCTGATAGCATGTGAGCTCACGATGAGCACTTGATTCGCTCAGGCCAAACTTCAAATCTACGCTGAAGCCTCTAGCGATGGTATAGTGATTTGTAGTTGATTTAATAAGCGCCTTCAATACCATCTCTACCCAGCAGTTACTTGCAGTTCCATTTATCGTAGTGTCTTGAATGCTCGCTGCCAGTTGACTTTTCCTCCCATCCTCATGAAGCTCGCCTTCGCTGTCACCACTCTGATCGTGGCTGCTGCCGAGTATTGTCAGGATATCTGCGATGGTCATGCCGCGTGTGCTGACTCGAAGTATGGTTCCTACTGCAAGGGCAATGGTGTCTGCTTCGGCCTCTACCATAAGGATGATGGTTACTGCTTCCAGCCGACTGAGCAGGATTCCTGTGATGATTATACCCTCGAGCCAGTTGCCTGCCCGGAGCCTCAGCCTACTTGCCAAGATGTCTGCAATGAGATGCCGCAGTGCCGCGATTCTAAATGGGGTTCGTACTGCAAGACCTGGCAGAAACCTCAGGTCTGCTTCGGCATTATCAAGAAGGATGACGACACGCTCTGCTTCGCTCCCACCGATGATGACTGTGAAGGTGAACCCTATTATTGTTAGAAACTGAATGACGACAGTAATTATTTTCGTTTCTATTTCGATGATTATTTTTTT
>JABANP010000697.1:10000-21836 GCA_013115135.1 Perkinsus olseni | reverse complement strand
CCCGCATGTTCTCCACACAGACCGTATCGAAGTAGCTCTCCCTCAGCGTCGTGACGATCCTCATACCCATTTCGACAACAGTCTTATCACCACCCGAGGTAGCGGCCAGTAACAGCACATGGAAGACCGACTTCCAACCAGACTTCATGTTCGACCGCGTCACGTCCGATGCCACGAAAGATTCCATTATCGACAAAATCAGCTCCTTCACTTCTCGCGAGCTTTCCGACGATCCCATCACTGCCTCGAAAGGGCGCAAGAATTCCACTTGGAAGTGATAGTTTGACAACTCATCCTTCTGCAGGAACTTAAGGGCCAGTTGCCTCAGCGAATCGATTGCGTACATAGACAGCTGCTGGTTCTTGCTTTGCGCTACTTGCGCGAAGTGAGCCGACAAGACCCGCCAAATCCGGGACCACACCAGCCTGATTCGGTTAGACATATTAACATCGGCCACCTCCACCAGCTTCTGGAGACAGAAGACTCTAGGGTTATCCACCACCGCCAGCTCGGCTGATGAGAGATTGCATAGCTCCTCCACAAACACTATAATCTCGCCATTCGACAGCTTAGTCGACCTGAAGGAACGACGAATATCTTGGGAGAAACCGAAACCGCTCTACAGTGCAGAAAGAATCATCATTGGCCGTGCGCTTCATCGCAAAAAGCGAACCCCAGGGTTCCCCGATCCCGCGTTCCTGTATGGTTCACCAGTTATAAGCTTTCGCAGCGATCCTGGCTCAAGATCTTAATGTCGTGTTACTCGTCACTTCATTGCGGCATACCACCGCGAGAAATCCACCATAAATTTTTCCCTCCCGGCTCACCTTTGAAAGATGGCATCAGTTGCCGGTACTATCTCAGGATGGCCCTCCACAACTTCCTTGCTAGCCTGACACCATCAAACCTTCATCACTTCAGAAACTCATGAAAAAGACCGATCCAAGAACAGCGGGCACAGGCTCCAATTCTTCGACTCAAGCTCACGATACATCGTAGACAATCCCACGCGGAATAAAAAACCGTCGCTTCGCTCCGCCTCACGGTGCTAACCAGAACGCCATTTCCATCGATATTACATTCATCTCCGCTTCCGACGGTTCCTCCGGCTGCTTCATCATCACGCTCACCCCAGTTCCGACCCACTGTGTAGCAAGGTGCGGGGCCGTAGAAGACGATGACGAATGCGTGGCGAACATAACCCCCATCATGCTCGGTCTAGCGTGCTGAACAGAAGAAGCAGCGTCGTCGTTCAGTGGAGAGTGACCAGTCATTCTCGAAACAGAGAATGAGTCATTTAGACAACGCACGACCGATCGGCCAAAGAAATCGAGACCACCCAGCACTACTACCCTCTGCGGTTCCGACGCTCCGGATGGGTTTGTAAAATAAACGTAATCGCTCTTCGCTCGACTCGCCAGGAGCGCTAGTCTGTCTATCTGGGAAGCCATCAGCAGTACATGCTTCCATGAGTGACCTGAACACGCCCACTACAAACGACAAATCGACTCCAGATAATGCGCCTAGCGCCAGTCGAATCGACTGAGTCGATTAAGAATAGAATTGTAGCAACCTAGTCGAGTCGGAAAAAGCGCTCATCATATCAGCTCACACTCCCATAATCTTCCCCCGTTGGTATATGCGCGTGAAAACTGCAGCGACCACAGGCCTCCTACCGAGCACAACATCCCCTCCGTCAGTCTCGCTGTTGGCTAAGCTAAGCAACGCTTTGATGCACATGATGTTCTTGGCACTCGCAGGCGCCTCGAAGGGACTTCTCATCAGTCCTGTATATCTAACAATGGGAAAATACGGAACAAGAAAGTAACCTTCAAGACACTACTTCGCGAGCATCGCCACGAAGCACTCCCGCTCGGTATCCATCTCGAATCTTGCGCACAGCTTGACAGAATGCTTCAGACCTTCCACACACCTGGCAAGGGCCAACTCTAGGTATCTCCACCGAGCCATACTAGCTCGAGAGAGCAGCCAACGTTGCTCAGTCGCCAACGGCCAACAGACCGTCAGTTGATAAAGAGATAAAATCAGCACCGTCGGCAACACCGATCACGACCGATCTATAGACAGTTGATAGGACCCGAGAAGCCTCCCACGAACGACGCGGGCCTTTCCAATGAAACGGTGACTTTACGGTAGGCAGCCGATTCTTAGCCGCGTCCCAACACAACTCTTCCGTGAAACCAAATGCGATGGGAACTCCTTCCCGTCCAACGCAATGACGTCTGACTTACCACTCGACGACCTCGACAGACTCCTCCTCCGAGTTCATCAGCTGCGATAACGTCCCTAATATGCTGCCCCACATTACTTCAAACATCGGACCAAGATACCTAACAACACGACTTGAACCCCCCGAATTCCTGGTCACGACAAACACAATCAACTGCACGCTTCCTGAGGCATCCAAGCTCACCATAAATTTCCCAGCGAGAAGGAGAGATCGGAAATTTTTCCTCATTTTTGTGGCGAGCTCAATTCAGTAAAATTGGTTCAAATAACAAAGCGCTACTAAAATTCATTCCCGAATCAATCGTAAAATTCTCCCAATTTTCTCCCTTACATTTCAGCAAGCCATGACAGCGACCATAAAGCTACAGACGAAAAAAAATGCCATTTTTTCCCTTCTAATGATCAGATAAATTCCTATATTACTCTTGCGGGTCTTGAACCCCTCCCATATCCTCCGGCTTCCTGCTCAGCATCTCCCTCGACTTTTCCACGATCGACTCCGTCTCCTTAATAAACAGCTCAAACCTCCTGGACGGCTGCATCGCTGACCGCTGCTGACTCGCCAGTTTCAACTTCAAATCCTCATCCTCGTCCAGAGAAAACGGCTTGTTTTTAATCTCGTTATACAGGAACTCCAGATGCTCGCTCGGTACATCCGCGCCGTCATTGATACCCCTATTATTTCTCTTAAAATCATCCAAACTCATTTTATTCTTCACCTGTGACGAGTGCAAGTCCGTGTTCAACATAATCAACGAAAACGACAAAATATACGCGCAATCCGCGTTCGCATAAATATCAGGATTTTGCTTGCAGTAATGCTCCGCAAACTTCTCCATCATCCTGTCGATCTTCTGAGACTCCCCCGGCAGTCTGAAGTCCTCCAAAAACTCCCGCAAAGTCGAGACAAGATCCATCCCGTGAAAATCATGGGAGTCCACCAGCGCATACATAACCTGTAAATTGAAGGGCTCGTCTTCACCCAAGTAGTCGCCAAAGGCCGTCTTGTCCAACCCCCTCGTTCTCTTTAACAGCCTCGCCACATCTGCCGGATCGTTCTCACAAAAACCGCGCGCCACGAAATACTCTACTCCCCTTTTCGGTTTCATATTAAATTTCCTCACTCCCGCTTCTAACTCCGACTTCCGCGCCTTCGCAACGATCGCGCTCGATCTTGCCGAACCATTCGCAGTAATAGTAGAATTCCTTGGACTTCCTCCCCCACTGTCGCTTTCCCCAGCAGAACAGCTGGCAGTGGTCGGATCGTTTCCCTTCCCGTCCGAACTTTCTTCCGTCGATTTCTCTCCACCCCCCGAGGACTGCTCAGCAGCCTGGCGATTCGATAACTCGACCATACTCCCGGTCAAAGTCACAAGACTTTCCAAAGCCAGCATCCTCAGTTTCGCCTCCTGCTCCGGCTGTAGATCCCCCGCTCCAGACTTCTGTATCCCGCCCTGAGCTATCTTCGCCAGCGTCGTGATCGACCCCTCGAAGACATTCCCCTCGGTTACACTGCAATCGTATTCTTTGAATAAATCAAGAGAAGTGGTAGCGTCTGTACACAGCTTGTAGAAAACCTACAACAGAACAGATGTTCCCGCATAAAGAGGATAAAACTGTGAAATATATTTCCCGAGAAACAGCGTAATTATCCATCTCACAATGATTGTTACGATCCTAGCAATTCCAGAGAAGCCACCACCATTTCCAGACAACTAGAGTGATAATATACCAAAAGACAGTACCATCCATCGCCCAAATCCTAATCCCGCCTCCTATTACCTGCAGGACTCGATGCTTATGTTGAAAACTCGAGTTACCCGAGTCCAATATCCTCTTGAAGACCTCCTCCACAAAGACCCCTATTTGCGTACTTATGTGCATCTTCAAGTCTGGATTCGTCGCGACCGCTACAAACACTTGCAGGGCTAGGGTGAAGATCTTGGGCACCGGTGACACGCAGTTGCGGAGTATAGAGAACATCAGACGAGACCTGAAAGAGAACGGAACGTATCCAAGGTTGATTCTTGCCAGATACACATTAGGTCAAAACATCGGACATCCTGATGCATGCAACAATGAGAAGGCCACTATGGTTTCATGCCGCATGGCATGAGCGGCCGGGATTCGAGGCAGCACCCCGATACTGACTCGGATACAACTCAGAAATACGCGTCTCTGGGGATCGAACCCACGCCCTTCCGTATGCTACTTAATCTCCTCTATAAAGGCGGGTTTCCTCTTCAATACACTTCCCGATCCATTAATGACACACAACACCATATCCAGACTCAGCCGCTTCGTCTTCACCGCCTGAAAACAACCAGCTCCCCTGCACTCAGTCCAAACCCCTCACATGACTACCAGAGGATCCGTGGTTGAAGACGGGTCAAGCTGCTGATCGCCATCTTCCGGAGGCTCCAACGTACCGTACAGCGAGATCGTACCTTCAACAAAACGTGCGAGGCTCGGCGTGCATGATTTCAAGCAGACACGCACGTAGCAAATTTAACTGTATTCAATACGTAGTGAATGGGTAAACTGATTTTACAAATTTTCTACCGATTTTCAGTAGTCATCTTTATGTAGTGGAGTGAACCGGGCGAAAGTATTGCGCGAATATACGCAGACATGCACGAAAAGAGGGGATTCACAAACCGTTTCGAAACCGCACTATCATGTCCCTCAGCAATACTGCGGCCGGGCGAGACGACATTCACAGTCCAAGGTCGATCACTGCTAAGCTTAGAACAGAAAGATACTCTTCGAACAATGCATTCAATAACAGCACGCACGGTTTGAATCAGAGGAGACAACCGACACAAAACTAAATGCGCGAGGGTGACTCGGGTCGAGCTTATTAATATAATACCGCATGATACACTAACTTGATATGAAATAAAGATAATAAATAGGGCAGTGGAGAGAAAAAAAATTTACAGCAAATCCCAAAAAATCACCTCCAGACACCTGTGATGTGTTTTACGCGACTCTCACCCGCCAAATGTAAATTTCGCGAAGAACAATATGAAATTTGTTTCCCATACCTCAGCTGGAACTCCACCAGATAAAATTATGGAGCGTAGAATACTCCCCAACCCCACATCCCAAATTACATAACGTAGAGAACACCTTCAACGCATCCTGCTGATACAATTCCGATCGCTTCTCGACATCAACCTCATCATCACCCTCGGGCAACTCTGAGGCAGCGTCCGCGTCCGCCGCGGGACTTTCACCAGGCAAGGCTGCGTCCACCACCTGAGCTGTCATAGACAACAACAAGCAGACCACCAAGTCCGACTCACCTTCCTCCGCTGCAAGTTGATTTCCTTGCACGCCTTGCTGCAGACAGGGTCCTTAGTTTCCAGGCAATAGTGAGGCGCGGGATTTCGACAGACGATACAAAATCCGAATTTTTTCGGCGCTTCGCCACGCTCGTTCGGCGCGGAGGGGTCCACTTTCGCAACAGCCTCGTCCAACCACTGGTCAACCTGAGATACGAAGATAAGCACTGAAAAAAAGCGGCCAAAAACCACAGATAAACCATTTTCAAACTCAATCGTTCAGATACCGAAAAAACGGCGCACTACGATAAGGTCACGAAAAACTTCATAAAAATGAAGACTGACAGCAGCACAACAAAAGCTAACGATTATTCGGCAAAATGCTAACGCTGATTCAAATACGAAAATCTAAATTTATCAAGACACCGCCACGAAAACACTACCTGACTTTCGATCCACTCATCCTGTTGTTTATCCCTCTCTTCCTCCGATAACTCCTCCCCAGACGAGGACGCACTATTACTCCGTCTCGAAGCCTCGCCGCCAACATTACCACTAGTAGACGTGCTGGTCGCCTGAAATGATGAGTAGCAACAGCACGCGAACACTTGCAGACAGTAATGAAAAAAGGAATCCCTCGTTCATGATGAGGAAAAACGCTTGGAAGAGTTTCTTGACAATCCGGGTGATTCTTCTTACACTTTCCTAATCAGGAATCCTTCACAAGAGACTGCTAAGAATTACTAACATCTGCGACGATTCGTCGAGATGTCGAAAAACCACAAGCAGAAATAGGGTGTTTTAATAACCCGAGTAACGCATAGCTGATCAAAAACAACTTCACAAGAGAAGACTTGCCCTGAAATATTGAGCTAACGCTTCACAAGGAGACGGCCAATAAGTTCCTCCGGTCGTATCACCTTCCTCTGTTCGGCAAGGATATCAGCCGGGCTCATCTCAGCTCGCTGGACTGTAGCGTGCAGTATTTGAGTTAGCACCGCCTGGGCCGTCCGCTGCGCTAACTCAGACGATTTGGGCGAACGGTGGACCTGGAGTGTTCAAGAACCAGATAATATAAATTGTTAAATACATACATAAATACTACAATTTAAATTGAACAATATAAATTTGTACAATGGAGTTTCACCCGTGATGTGAAAACCACTAGTGAAAAACGCATTTCACATTTCACATCGTGAAGTTCACTTTCAACTGGTGAAAAACGCGTAAAACACACGCTGTGTTTTTCACCCATGGTGTAAAACGCGGAGTAATTTCGCGTTTTTCACTTGACGAAAAACGCCACTTCGCGTATTACGGGTGAAACTCCAATACATAATATTATCTGTACAATAATTAAACCCATTACTCAATACATGAACACAGTCCATGATAGTAGCGATCCAGAGGGGGCTGTTCGTCCGGATACTCACTTCAAAACACATCCTGACGCCCTTAATAAGGTCATCGCCATGAACACTACTCCTAGGGGCCGTCACAGCGGCTAGCAGCTCCCTCAGCGTCGTCAGCGTCTGCTCATCATCCGAGCCACCTAACAGACACAACTCATAGAAACTCCATAGAATCTATGGAAGAGGACTTTATCGACTCGACTAAGGCTTTGCTACTGTTCCTCGTGGCGCACGACCCACTCCGCTGCATTGACTATGGAGCGATAGCAAAACTCTTTCGCCTCACCAGTGGTCGTGTTATCCCAAGTGCTCACAAGTACTCTACTTTCTAATACTAATCATAAAGACTTTGAAAACCGCAATTGAGCCGGTCATCCAGAACGAGGTCGTCAAGGCCTCAGCTATACTCTAGCTTTCATACACCATCCTCGTCCCCGCAGCCTCTGTAATATTACCTCCAGTCCAACTCGATATCCGCTCAATAATGTTCGCCATAATGACGACAAACAACAACTACGACGACGACGACGATCAGTGGCTCAATTAGTAGCACTCAGAACACAAGAACCGCCTTCCAGCTAAGATACCACAGTAATATCATGCTATTCCGGCTATGACGTGCTTCAACATAAGATACCCCCCACCGTCCAACGGATACCTTGTAAAATCCTCACCCATTCGCACCAGCCCCGAGCAATTAAATTCCCTTCAAATTTATGCTACAACCACGACCACAACCGATTCCACAACAAAGCCTTACATTCTAGGGTCCTCATGAGTCGACACGGGCTCCCACTGTGACGATTTCTCAGCCAAGTAAGCCTTGCCCTCATCACACTTCCCCCACACACATATCAGCATCTTCAAGGTCCTCTCCGCCGCACTGGATGAAACTAACATGAGAATAAAGAGGGCAAACGTCGTCATTCTACATTTTTCCGGCTCACCAAAAAATCTCCCTTCAGAAAATTTTAGTTCAGCAGCTCACAGCCTTCGCGCAAAAAATTTCTTCTAAAAGATCAAATATCCCAGCATACTCAAACCTCGAAAAAATATTAATTTTTGGTTATACGAAACGGTAGAATCCGCGAAGAAATTACACACAGTCATAATAGACCAAAGTTTCTCAACTACGTTACCAAGATACTTCACAGCAAACTCACATGTCAGGAAATCCACAATTTTACGGCAAACCCTACACTGGCACGTCATTTCCAGCTTCGCTCCGCCAAAAGACAACTCCCTCCCGTCTTCAACCGAAAACTTCTCTCCATGCGTTCGCCCGGCGGCTATCAGCCTTCCTGAATCGTCCGAGGCCAACCTTATCTCCACCCAACAGTAATCTTGGTGCTTGACATGTGATGTACACACAGCTTCAACCTAAGATACTCCGATAATTCTTCAAGCATTTGCGCCGCCAGAGAGAAGGTGGGGAAAAGTTGGTATGAAAAACAGTAGATATTTCAACTGTTACATTCAAACTGTGTTTCTTAGACCAGTAAGAGTTGTGACATTGAGAAAAAACAGTCAGGGCAACTAGTAAGCCCTGGACGAAAATTATCGATAATATGTTATTACACATCATCATTACCGAAAGAATACTCAATTTTACTATACTATTATTATAAAAACTTCTCCGATAGTTATTTACTGACTTTCATAACATTATGTTTCCGAGCTATGTGTCTGATCCATGCGTGCCAAACAGATCAAATCATTATCGTAAAGTACGTAAGAATTCTCCATGAACTAACGATGAGAATCTCATGCCAAAGAAACCTCCTCGAGACGTGAATTCCCGATGGCTAAGCCGATGCACTCACACCGGCAAAATGCACTACCATAATAGACAGTAATAAGGTCGGTCCCCCTCCGCCACCCAGGACAGCCTGTACGCCACACGGGGACGCCACAGACGAAAGTATACTCCGGCCGAGATCTGAGAGGTCGATGACGCAGGAAACTGAGCACACTACCTTTACCTTTCAATGAGGTATCTTCTCTCGCGTGCTTGTGAGCATTAAAATCTCTATCGTGCGCAAGCTGCTGTTCAAGACGCCGCAATTCGATCTCGAGAGTGTTGGTACGAGCTATCAAATCCAATCGATCAACCTCCGACCTGAGATACCATAACTCAACGCGATAATGTATCCAAATATCGCAAATGTTTACCAGTCACAGTTGCCGAATAACCACCCAAGGAGTTTCCCCTTAAGATGTCCTCGTACCACACTCGGACTCCGCGAGAGACCCTGTCCCCTCCCGTCGTTGCTCACCCGCCCGCTCACCAAGAGATAAGAAAATTGAAAGATACATAAAAAGAGAGGAGAAAAAGGGACGCATAAAGATGGAAAAATACACGCCAATACTCGTTGGTAACGACCATCAGTTCCACAAGTTCAATTCAACGACCCCACTATCCAGTTCTACGTCCTCTCTATATTCAATTCAAGGAAGAATTACAACTCCTAAATGCTCAAGAAAATGACAGGCTAACACATCAGTTTACCCGGCTGTACAAACAAGGGCCGAGTGTCGTACCCACGACCTATGGGTAAGAAGTCCGACATCCTAACCACTACGCCAAACAAGATAATACCCATCCTATATTACCTAGTATACTGCCTCTCCAGGTTGATCACACGTCGCCTCTCGAAAGCTAGTTCCGTCTTCAGCCGATCCACTTCTCCGTTGGAATCGGTCTGGACTGCCGCATCCCTCTCTTCTCGACCCGTTATCAAGGCCTGCCCTAACAACATGGTAAGAGCACTCAGGTATCCCCCAGATACTAATCAAAGGTCCGTTCAGGAAAAGTTGGTATGATCAATCGCCGGGTATACAGACCACCCGATGCGAAGCGATATGAGAACCATACTGAGATGCTGCGCAAGGAAAAATTTATACCGACGTATTGGCTTTACGTCTTCCGCTGGAAAGCGACATCCACGTCGCACAAATACAGGGTTACGCCGTAACCATCCGAGGGAAAAACGGCTAAGTGGAATGCCTTATATTTACCAGCATCTGCTATACCAAAAAGTACATTCAAAATTTCCTAGGCCTTGGCCAACTTAAGGATAGAAACCTGGCTTTAGGTCGACCCAAGAAGAAATACTACTGGATTAACTTTTTTTACATTCATAACTGAATACAGCCTTCTTGACAAGACTTCGCCGTATGCCGCTGAGAGTCTAATGAAAGATCTATAGACATCCTCGCCGAGTACCAAGCAAAGAAGTATCATAAAATAACCGCCCCCCCCTCGTTAAGTCCTGGCGAGCATGTGAACTCTTTATTGTGAAGAAGAGCTCCTAACAAATCGAAATCCGCCAGAAAAAGATGAGTACCACAATTTTCGTTCCTCATGATGATGATCACCTGCGTTTTCTTGTCTTCAGTCTCAACTCGGTCTGTGTTGGCCCCAGAGTCCACTACGACAACCGAGAGCTCCCTAAGGCTGCACAGGAGCCGACGCTCATCACTCGAACACTCTCGCCCGAGCTCGGACCCAGAGTGACCTGAAGGATACTCGTCCATGGTCAACCTAAGATACCATTCAAAGGGGCCGGCTAAGAAAGCAAGAACACCTCGTAGCCTCTCTCTGAGGGTATCTTCATCGTCCGTGATAGACCACAATGCACCTGCCTCGGTCAGTGCTCGCCGCAAGGATCGAACTGTCGCTTCAGTGGCCGCCATCGGAACGAAGTCGTTCTGATGCAGCGGAGGAGGAGGCCTTACCACACCGATGTGACTGTTCGACACCACCCTCTCGTGTTTGGAAAAAATACTGGAGAAAGGCAGGCTGCCGGGATCGAACCCGGGCGACCGCGATAGACGTCGTAATTCTCGCGCGCCAGGAAATTCCCCGCCCAAAAACTGAGTGATTCGGGGTGTTCAGTAAACCTATTCCGAAATTCAGAATACATTCCAGCATTAGTTTTGGCGAAATCGTGTTCAGTAAACTGCATCCAGAACAGATTCTGGAATGGGTTCCAGAATCGGTTCCCAACATGTTCAGTGAACTTCGGAATCGGTTCTGAAACGCATTCCAGAATGAGTTATTTCGGAATAGGTAAAACCTATGCTGGGAGTTTCGTGGCGCGTGACATCACAGCTGAGGACGGCCAATTTCGTGATGCCCATCTGAAGTACAGAGGGAGTCGCTGGCGAGGATCGAACCTGGGCGGTACGAGTGGCGACACAGCCGTCTAACGCACTAGACTACTTGAATGGAGTTTGCCCGAGTTGTGTTATAACCTAGCGAAATCTTTCCTCGAGCGGCGTGCGCATCGGATAAAACGGATCGCTGCTCTGGATATCGCTCAGTTGGCTGCCAGAATCTATTCTGAGAATCGATTCTCAGAATTGAGTTCTTTGAACACATCTCGGAACTGATTCCGGAACTCGTTCTGAAATATTTGAGAATAGAGTTCACTGAACAGGATTCGGGAATGCATTCTGAGAATTGATTCTGAGAACAAGTTCTGGAATAGGTTTTGCCAAAGTTTACTGAACAGCCCGCATGTCACAGTGTACCCCGTGTAACCATGTGATAGTGAGTGCCAGTGAGTGAGGGTGACTGAGAGTGAGTGAGGGTGAGTGAGGGTGAGTGAGAGTGAGTGAGGATGAGTGAGGATGAGTGAGAGTGAGTGAGGGTGAGTGAGTGAGTGAGGGTGACTGAGAGTGAGTGAGGGTGAGTGAGTGAGGGGTGACTGAGAGTGAGTGAGGTGGAGTGAGAGAGAGTGAGGGGTGAGTGAGGGGTGAGTGAGGTGAGTGAGAGTGACTGAGAGAGTGAGTGAGGGTGAGTGGGAGTGAGGTGGGTGAGTGAGGGAGTGAGTGAGGATGAGTGAGGAGTGAGTGAGGGAGTGAGTGAGTGAGTGAGTGAGT